>JADRCC010547939.1:0-12965 GCA_019843855.1 Hylomyscus alleni
CAGTGTGTGGTGAGAGTACAATATGGTAGATAAATGTGCCTAGACATTGAAAAGCACGTGGCTACAATTATTCAATAAACACGTTTGCTTGATAAAATAGAAGTATGGTATTAATTTGAATATCATAGGGAATTAAATGTCCACATTCAAAGTTTCCAGTTCATAAACCTCATTACTCATATTACTGTCTAATATATTATCAGCTATTGGCTCAAACATCTTCTGTATTTTATACTCTGAATACTGCCATTTAGGGACAGATTTTTTTCTCTTATCATAAGCAATGGTCAAGAATATATAGTTCTATGCCTAAAAGAAGATAAGACAATATAAAAAGTATAAATTTTACATTATAGGTATATACTACATCAAAAGCTAAGCCATTATAGAAATATTTCTTAATTCTTAGGCTGTGTAGATAATTATTTATTATGGAAAGGTTGATGTTTTTCATGGAAACAAACTCATTTAAAATGCCGAAGTTCACACAATGAGGACTGATAACCTGAAATCATTTTTAACCTAACCTACAACCCAAAAGTTAAATACCAGCATGGAGCTACTTACAAAGCAAACTGAGAATACATTCGTTAAAAGTTTGGCAATAAATTTTGAGGCACTAAAGCACTTTGGTGTCCAGGAGCTTCATGCTTAATGATGACAGTGACAGGAAACATCCACCTGAGTTCAAACCAGAAAGATACAGGATACAGAAACCAGTAATGTAAGAGGAGTTAAATAAAGAAACTGTTTACAAAGGTGCAAGAAAACTAGGAGGAAAAAAGGGTTTCTAAGGAAATCAACAATATAACAACGCGAGCCACCTTGAAAGAGAGTAGAGAGAATGTTTATTGGAATGAGTGGGATTAGAGTGGTTGGTTAGAGAACATTTGGAAGTAACACAAGCATTTTGTTCGGGCACATAGCATATACAACTTCAGCCATACTGATCAAGGGCCTGAAACACACACTATCACTACTCTCAACTTGTATATACACTATTCAGAGGAATCCATCCTACCAAGAAGTCAAAGGGCACATGAGACACTTCACAGTTCTTCCACCTTCTTGGACCAAGAACAAGATCCAATGAAGGGTTCCCAGTGCATCAGGAGAGGTAAAGACATGAACATTCACTAACCACAAGATAAAGTGGGGTGTATCTTGACAGAGCAAATGAATGAAAATGCTAATTCCTAGCTTCTTTTGTGCTTAATCGTGAATCATTTCCTATTATTTTGAACAAAAAAATAAATACAGTATCTCAACATCTTATATCAGAATCAGAAATAATATCGTTACATAATCATCTTTGTTGTTCAGCAGAGGCCTGACATGTGTGTACACATGCCATTGATCACAAACGTACTACCGATTTTATCTAACTGGGAGTGATTGAGAACTATATTTGTTGACTTATGTGACAGGGATTTGTAATGTCACCACTTTATGAATACTTTAGACCCTCTAACCTGTATCATTTGGGAAAGTGTATTTTGGTTAAGAATATAAACGCTTTGCTGTTAGTGTGATTTAATTAGCATTCTGTTCACAGGACCTTCTTTCTTCGTATCCCTGTCCCTATGGTGCATGTGTGTGCATGAGTACGTGTGCATGCTTTGTTTTGTTTTTTTTTTTTTTACTTTTTATTGATTCTTTGTGAGTTTCACATCATGTACCCTAGTCCTGCTCACTTCTCCATCCCCTCATATCTGCCCTTTGCCTGTCCAAACTCACCCACAAAATAGAAAACACATACACACACACACACACACACACACACACAAACACACAAATCAAACACACACACAGAGAGGGAGAGAGAGAGAGAGAGAGAGAGAGAGAGAGAGAGAATATATCTCTTCAGGGAAGCTGTCATATGACACAATGTGTCCCACAATATAAGATGTGTCTCTGTGCACACATCTTCACTTACAAATGTTCATTGAAATGCACCATGGTCTAGATTATGATCTCTGACTTCTTTGACACTACCTATATTGGATCCTCATTGGGACTCCTAGTTATCCTTTTTTTTTTGCCCTGTGTCATGGAGATTCTATATCTTTGGATTTCACACATCCCAACCAATTGCAGATGACATAGATTTTGGGGTCATCTTAGAGGCCTGGGTAATACCAGAGTTATTCTGCCTTCACCACCAGTACAAGCTCTGCAGTATTGCTCTGACGAGGCTACTCAAGGCCATCATCAGTATGAGGCAGCTCTCCTGCTGTCATGCCCTCATGACTGGCTCACCTTCACCCATGCCTGTAGAGCTAAGTCCACTGTGCTGACCAGTCAAGGCACATGGCTCACTCTCTCAAGTGCTAAAGCCTATGAGGACAGGGACAGCTCACATGCTCTTCTGACATCAGAGCCAGTTCTCCTGGCTGCAGAAAGTGATTAGAAGAAATGGGAGGCAGGGAGGTATGACCCTCACACCCAAGCCATCTCATAGCAGCTGAGTGTCCTGGCCAGCTCTCCCCTCCTCTAGTCCTTAGGGATGGCTCACCAGCACCCCTTCAATCAGGGCCAGCACTACTATGCAGTACAGGAGAGGAGCAGGGATTGCTTTTCTGAGTGCTCCAGACAGTAAGGGGTCAGCTCTTCCAACTACTGCTTATGGTGAGGAGCCACAGGGGTGTGGGAGGGAGGCATCACCCCTGCCTCCATCTCATGTCAGTCAATTGGTAAGTGGTGGGGCCAGCTCTTCCTTCAGACTGTGTGGTCCAGGCAAGGTGCAGGGCCTCCTTTCTCCAGGGCTGCCGCTGGGAGGGTCAGGAATATCTCTTCTGAGCTCAGGAACCTCTAGGCAGCTTTCTCTAATGCCTGCCAGAGGTGGCAAGGGGTGGTGAGGACATCACCTCTGCGCTGGTATCACCCCACTGTGTAGCAGAATCAGCTTTCCCACACTCACACCTTTCAAACTGGCTCACCCACACCCCTGTCATCAGGGCCAGCTCTCCTGTGCTTCTTGAGCACATTACAGGCCCTTCTCTGCCGAGTGCTACCAGCAATGAAAGATGGGGCTAGCTCTCTGGAGTTCTGTATCCAATGAGAGGTGGGGCCAGATCTGCAAAGCTCCTGGACATTCAATTGGTCCACACTGGCTGCCCTAACCAGGGACATTCCCATCCTTTCTAGTAATAATTATACACAGACATCGATGCAGGTATCCATAGCTTGCCAATGCTGTAAACTAGAGGACATGTCTGTGGATGGCATAGCAGTCTGTAGGTCTGTTTGTCTTCCTCCTTCCATGCTGCACTGCCTGGATTGGATTGGATTGGATTGGATTGGATTGGATTGGATTGGATTGGATTGGATTGGATTGGATTGGATTGGATTTGTTTTGATTTGCTTTGCTTTGATTTGCTTTGCTTTGATTTGATTTGATTTGATTTATTATGAGTCCTAGGAATAAAACAGTTTTGGCCACCAAGCCAGGTGTCAAGCTAGGATGAACAAAGGTCTATCCTCTTTTCTGCCCTGACTTATATAAGGACAACACTACCGCCAAGGTCTCTCTGCCCATTGCAGGTTTTTCTTTTTTTTTAACTTATAGGTTAAAATGATTTTTCTGCCGTCCTGTTTATTATTTTTTTTACTTTTTCTTTTCTTTTATTCATTTTTTATTAGATAGTTTCTTTATTTACATGGCATATGATTTCTCCTTTCCCAGTTTCCCCTCCAAAAAAAAACCGAACCCCTGTTGCCTCCCCCTCCCTGCTTGCCACCCCACCCTCTCCCACTTATTGGCCCTAGCATTCCATTGCAGGTTTTTATATGCAGATGCATGTGTGCCTCTGAGCACAGAGATGAAAGAACAATTTTGAATGTCTTGACTCAAGTAGGATGTCATTGTCAAATAGGCCAGGTCAACAAAGTCTAGGTGTGCTCTTGTCTAGGCAGGCTTTCCCAGCACTGCCATGCTTAGCCTTTTAAAATGTGTATTCTGATAATTTGGCTTAGGTCCTTGTTCATGCAGCACACTAACTAAACTAATTTCTTTTTTTATTTATTCAATTTTATTAATCAATCATATTGGGTCTTCTAGTTATAACAAAAGCAGGTCAGTGAATGAATCCTTTAAAACACAATTATGAAAAAGGACAAAATTACAAAAGATGTAATTTTAAGTCCCTTTAAACTGACCAGATACATAAATAGCCAGTCTTGAAAACCTCTAGAGTTTTGTGCAGGAACACATCAAATCTGACTTACTTAATAGGATTTCCTTAACCATTTTTAAATTTACTTATCAAGATATATAGCTTAGAGCAAGGCAGAGTAAGGAACATGCTCAGTTACTGTAGAGCTTAGGTAGTAGAAGTATAGGGAGTTTAAGACTCCATGAACTGAATAGTGAGACCTTGTGTCAAACCAAAGGAAAGCAAATTTCTAACCTCTTGTCTCAGTCTTAGGACAGTTTCTGTTTAGCAAATTCAGATTCAACAAGTTAACAAATAACACAGAATGGCAGAATCCTTGCTTTTAAGTGGACTTCTTGCACTGAATCTAACAGTATAAGTTAAAACTATATTATAAGCAATACAATGATGACAATATGAAAGCATCTGTAGCATGGCCCTGATATTTACTTACAAGCTAAAGCACCTCTTCTACCAAAGGGTAATGCAAACATTTCTCATTCGTGGGGCTACTAAATATATTTCTGTTCTGGCCTGGGTGATTTCCTTCATGCTGGACATTTATTGGCTCATATCCTTTGAGAACCTGACAGTTGTCTATGCCTCAATGGACCTCATCATGCTTATTGCTTGGCTTGAATCAAGACCGATATAGAAACTGTTAAGAGAGAAAAGCAGCTGCTTCCAATCAGAGCCCCTTTCATCTGCTATCTCCACAACCTTTGTACTCACTTCTGGACAGAGCATGGTTCCTCAGATGCACCTGAGCAGTCCTTTACCCTGTGAGGGCTTCAGCCTTTAGTAACAATGGGCAGGGTAGTCTCCAAGCAATTGCAGATGCACTGCTGATCTCAGCTCAGAACTGTACAGGTCAGTTTCACTCAGTGCCCCTCTGGAGCTCCAGCACCGATATCCTGAGGTTTTATTTAGAAATCCAGGCTGTGGTTCAAGAATCCGAAAGTTTAAAACCTTCCAGGTCTGTCAGAATGGTGTTTCGCCACTTCCAAAAACTCTGAATAATTTTCTGGACCTCCCATGGTCTAATTAATTTCCTCTGTTGAGACTTGTGGAGTTAATCTGCAGTGTGCTTCAAGGTGATTAAGCTAAGGAAGAAGGGCTTTGAAGCCCCTAATTTGCATATTCCTTGGGGGTACCCAGAATTACAGGGATTTAGGAAAGGTAAGGCAGCTTGCATTGATCAGTTATTTGTATCTGAAAGTCTCTGGGAAATTGCCACAAAAGACCTCAAAGCAAAGGGATGTGTAACATGGAGACCAGACATTCATGTGGTTTGTTTTCTTATACCATATAAACATTTAATTACATATTTAATGATCTGGAAATATTGGCTTTAAGAATGACCTAACAGAAATGATGAGAAGGCTCAATGAGGAAAGCTCACACACACATGGTAACCTGAGTTCAATTCCTGAAATCTGTGTAGTAGGAGATGGTCAACATGTATAAGTTCTTCTCTCACCTCCACGCGTGCGCGCACACACACACACACACACACACACACACACACACACACACACGAGTGTGCATGCACAGACAGAGAGAGAGAGAAAGAAAAGGGGGAACACTTACACACACTAAGTAAATATGTAAATTATTTTTGCAACAACGGGCCAGTGATATATAATGTACTAAGCTGAAGTACAAGTAAATCAGTTCCATTTCGTATTGGAAAGCAATATGGGGTAATAAAAATTACCCCGTAAATTTTTGAAGCCCCTAATTTGCATATTCCTTGGGGGTACCCAGAATTACAGGGATTTAGGAAAGGTAAGGCAGCTTGCATTGATCAGTTATTTGTATCTGAAAGCCTCTGGGAAATTGCCACAGAAGACCTCAAAGCAAAGGGATGTGTAACATGGAGATAAATAAAAATTATGAGGCCTATAGGACCCAGTATATAAAATTCTAGCTTAAGATACTAACATTGTGTACCAGCCTGGAAATTTTGTATGAACAATAAGATGGGAATTTATAGTGTTTAGCCTGTCTTTGTCACATACATTTATAGGATAAGTAAATACTTGTCCCCGCCCAGTAAAATTGAAAACTCCATGAGTATGCCTCTATTAAGTAAAACACTCCCAAAGAAGCAAAGCCATCCTTGTCTACTGCTACAGGTATAAAATGCACACAATAAAGTCTTGTTGTTTCTGTTGGGTTTGGGGGGTTTTTTGGTTTTTTATTTTTTTTAATGTAGTAGAGGGTGGATCTTTAGAATCTCATATGGTTATAGAGAAAAATTCACAGTCTCTCCTATAGATCTGCATATAAGCAATTCTGCCCGTGTTGTAGAGATGCAGACATATGGGACTGTCCCATGAGTCAGAAGGGGATTATTTTTCTCCCCAAGAAAACACGTTTGGAAACATCTTTTATAAATCGGTTACCTAGAATTTACACCGCTGCATTAAAGTTCAAGAAAACTATAATACATGAAAATTACAATACTTGGCTGCCTTGAAAGAAATTCTGTCTATGAAAGCAGTGTGTATGTTGTTAGTTTTCTGTCCTGGGGTAACAAATTACCATAGCCCTAATACCTTAAGACGATGCCCACTAGTCTATAATTTAGGAAGCTCATGTTTGTCAAATGACTTTCTGTTTATTATTACATAGGATCTGAAATCAATGGTCTTTTGTCTTTTTTTGGGGGGGGTTGTTTGTTTGTTTTTGTTGTTTTTTTGTTTTTGTTTTTGGTCTTTTATCTTAAGTTCTAGAAAACAATTATCTTTCCATGCTGGTTCATGTGACCTGCAGACTATACCTATGTGTGATTGCAGGATCCAAGCTCCTGTTTCTATTGAGTATTGGGCATCAGTCACTCCTTGCTTAAAATTAAGTTAGACCTGAGAAACCAGAATATTGGAAAATCAATCTTTAGAATTCTATCAACTACCTAGTCATCTATTTTTATTAATTTCAATGTCATTCATGTTATGCAAGAATAAATTCTTTCCAGTATTTTAGCTTGAAGAATCTCTTCATATATTTATGTACATTTAGCTAAGCAGGAAAATGCATGCTAACACTACCTGGTTTCTGTCATTCATAGGTTGGGTCTCTCTTATATTGACACTTAGCATATATATGACATACATAAGATTTATAGTTTTATCCCTTAGGCCTCAGGTCCTTTGGGCATTAGAGATTACTACTGCTGTGATGTATCGTAGAGGAGCACAGCATCCCATTTGTACCATTCTTTGCTCACAGACCATGAGAAAGAGATGGACTGCCAGTGGGAAGTAAGAGAAGAATGCAAGAAGAACCCGACCCCTCTGCCCTTAGCTGCTCACTGACAACCTATAGATGATCATTTTGGAGCCATGTGACAAAGGAATACTGGATAGAAATAGCTTTGGTGAAGTTGGGAAGGATTGGAGATAATCTTCCCTCCATTGTCTCCAAATAGGTCAATACTACCCTACTTATCTATAAAAGCCTAGGACAAGTAGACTTAACTAAGACCTCTCACTTTGCAATGTTGCAGGCTACCGATCCCTCCCTCTTATTAGGCCCTCTCCACTCTCTCATCTGTTGTAGGTCAAACCTCCTTTCCATCTTTAACCAAACAATGATTAATCAAGCAGCATAAAATCACCTTTGATGTCCTGCAACTCTTCTTGGTCCTAGGAAAAATGACTTTCTATCTTTGGCCCAGGACCGTCTATATTTAGTTTAGTATTGTCATTGCTTACTTTTTTTTTTCCAGATGGCTTTCTTATTCTGAAATACACTGTACAAACCTCATGCTACTTTGTTTGTAGTTGCTTTGTCTGATCCTTTTCAGAGAGGATCTCTTATAACCTAGGATAGCCACAAATTTACTATAAATCCAAGCCTGGCTTTGTGTCCTGCTTTGGAATACACAGATCACAGAGATGCAAAGGTGACTGACATTCTCTCCCTTGTCTATTTGCTCTAGACAAATAGACACATCTATCTTGTCTATAGGATCTAACACAAGATTTTTTTTGTTGTTGTTGAGCCAATGTCAGTCCATAGAAGTCATTTATTACCCACTTAAATCATTTCAGAGAATTAAAGTGTGCAGTTCAATAAAAGACGGGTGTTGCTTTCCCTAAATTTTTATGAACATTGAAGTTGACTTAATTATTGAACCATTCTGCCAAAACATTCAAATAACCCAGTCCCAACATCAGTGTAAGATTTTAATTTTAATATTAATTTAATTAATCTGATTTCATTTTAATCAGAGTAAGATTGTACTTTTCTATATTTAAGAGGCAAGATGCCCCTTTTGAAAATTTCCTTAATTTATAACTGAGAGTTGTTCTTTATTAGCTCAAGCAACACTAGAAAATAATTTTTATGAAAATAACACTATTCAAATAAAAACGTTAACTTTTAAACACATATCATAAAAATGATCTATACTCCTTTCTATTTAAATAGCAAATTTGCCATCCTCCCTAATTAGCTGTGGCAGACTCCACCTGTGACCAACATCCTCTTTATGCCAGTCCCTTTACATGTACAAGCCACGCTTGACAGAAAAGTTTAAGAACAGCAGGAGGTTATTAAGACAAAGAAAAAGCCAACTGGGGAAGAGAT
This sequence comes from Hylomyscus alleni, assembly GCA_019843855.1. Classification (NCBI taxonomy): domain Eukaryota; kingdom Metazoa; phylum Chordata; class Mammalia; order Rodentia; family Muridae; genus Hylomyscus; species Hylomyscus alleni. The sequence continues at coordinate 8,751 of JADRCC010547939.1, forward strand.
AAGGACAAGCTGCTTAGAACAAATTACTTAAATAGCTTTGCCTGGGAAGGCAGTATGCCTGAGAAGCAGAGTGTGGAGAGACACAAAGACTAGATAGGAATGGAGCAACGTTGAGCAAATGTACTTCTTCAGAAAGAAAGTAGGATCAGGAATTCTTCTGGTCCACTTTCTTATGGACAAACTCAAGGAAAGCATTTAGGGAGTGTGATAGTTTAAATGAGATGGTCACATAGGCTCATATACATCTTTTTTTTTGCATGATCCCAGCCAGTTCTGAGACTGAGGTAGTTTTTTTTTTTTTCCAATCCATTTCTCTACCATTTTAATTACATGCAAGTATTAAGGGCAAGTAGTACAATGAGGAACAAGCAAGACAATAAACACAAATAGTCAAGGAACTATCAAGACAATAAACAAAGTCCCATGATAACTCCTTGGAGCACTGTTTCTAAGGGCTGATCAGGAAGATCAAGATATCTGAGGCTACTTCCCTTTCTGAGCCTAAAGTAATATTCACGCCTGAAGCCCACTTCTTTGTTCCACCCAAAAATCAGATTCTTGCCTAAACTTACTTCCTTGCCATGACCTAAAATCAGATTCCTGCCTGAAGCCCATTTCCTTGTCTTTGGCCAATGTCAGATTCCTGCCAAGGGACTCCTCAAAAGTTCTCCACCTCTCCCCCTTTCTTATTTCATAAACAAGACTACACCTGTCTTAGGAATCTGTTGTGTAATAAGCATTATCAAAAGCAATGCCATTCTGTTTTAGGGTGGGTAAGGCTCTGTGCAGAACTAACCTGTTCTTGGCTGCTAGCCTGTTAAATTAATAACTCTGTCTGGGGGTTGATTTTTAGTTTTAAGCCATGTACTTTGGTAGACTCTTTCTGAAAGATTTGGAGGTGTGGCCTGTTTGGACAAGGTGTTGCTGTATGTGGGCTTTGGGGTTTCTGAAGCCCATGACAGACCTTCTCACTCTTTCTGTGTGTTCATCTTGCTTCTAAGATATAAGGTCTCAGCTACTGTTCCACTCTCATGCCTGGATTCCTGCAGTCTCCTCCCCTACAACAATCACAAAATGAGGGCACAGCCACAGAAATTATTGGACCAAGGCTGCACTACTTGGCTTCAATCTCTTAGGTGATAAGAGCTTCCTGGAACTTATTATTAAATTCAAACTGGTTCTTATAGTGGAGTACACTGAAAAAAGAATTAAGGCAGAGAAAAGGAACATTATGATGAAAATTTATAAACTGCTCATATGTTGATTCATTAAGTACACTGAACACAGAAGAAAAAGTGTATCTTTGGTTTTGAAAACAGTCTTACTAATATGTACTTAGTACCAAATGTTCTAAGAACTTTAAGTGAAAGGACTTATTTTACCTTCTCCGGCATCCTGGAGGTGAGTGCATTTGTATGCTTTTGTTTTCAAGTGGAGAATCAGAAGCACAAAAGTCTTTCCCTAATATCTTACAAAACATATGCTCAAACCCACATAATATGAAAGGAGAATGCAAATAGCACAGGGAAGAATTAGTAAGTGATTATTTTGTAATAAATCAAGTTTTTTTTTTGAGTACTATCATTCTTTTTTTCTTTTCTCTTATTGGATATTTTCTTTATGTACATTTTAAATGTTATCCCCTTTCCCAGTTTCCTCTCCAGAATCCCTTATCCCATCCCCCCTCTCCCTGATTCAATGAGGGTGCTCCCCCACCCACCCACCCACCCACTCTGACCTTCCTGCCCTGACTTTTCCCTACACTGGTACATTTAGCCTTCACAGGAACAAGGGCCTCACCTCCCACTAATGTCTGAGAAGCCATCCTCTGCCACATATGCAGCTGGAGCCATGAGTCCCTCTATGTGTACTCTTTGGTTGGTGGTTTAGTCCCTGGGAGCTCTGGGGGGGGCGGGTGTCTGGTTGGTTGATACTGCTGTTCTTCCTATGGGGTTGCAAACCCCTTCAGCTCTTTCAGTCTTTTCTCTGACTCCTCCATTAAAAAAAATATAGCTCCATTCTTTTATAATGGAGCTTTTATAATAATATTTAAAAATATATAATTGAGTAAAATAACTCCTCAGAAATATTTGTTCTGTGATTTTGTTTTGTCACAATACTATATAAAAGCAGAGAGGTAGACAGGCCTACGGTCTAGGGCAAGAAGCTCAAGGCCTGGGAAAGACTGAAATCTCTTGGAAAAGACAGGATGGTCAACAAATTGTTCTGGGGTTCTGCTAGTAAAACTTTGCATACATTTTCCATCCATTCTAAAAAAGAAAATAGAATAAATTCCCTAGGGAGCATCCTTTGAGATGGTATAGAACATGCAAAATATGGGTGAAGGGATATTCTTGAAATGCAGATTATTTTCTGCATTTCTGAATGTAGTGACGAAAGAAAAAGAAGGAAAGCAAGCCTGTGGGAGGAAAACAAGAGCTGTGGTTCAAGCTTAGCAGATGTTTCGTGCAGCTCTGTGGAATGCACCGAAGTAAAAATATTTCCTCGATATTCATAAGGGAAATTGGTCTGAAGTTCTCTTTCTTCGTTAGGTCTTTGTATGGTTTAGGTATAAGAGTAATTGTGTCTTCATAGAACGAATTGGGTAGAGTGTCTTCAGTTTCTATTTCGTGGAATAGTTTGAGGAGTATTGGTATTAGGTCTTCTTTGAAAGTTTGATAAAACTCCATTGTAGGGGAATGCCAGGGCCAATAAATAGGAGAGGGTGGGATAGCAAGCAGGGGGAGGGGGGAGGCAACAGGGGTTTGTTCTTGGTTTTGTTTTGTTTTGTTTTGTTTTGTTTTGTTTTGTTTTGTTTTGTTTTTGAGGGGAAACTGGGAAAGAAGAAATCATATGATATGTAAATAAAGAAAATGTCTAATTAAAAAAACTATTTCCTTGAAACTCTCCTGAATTGAGTTAGGATGGAAAGCAATATAACCCTAGGATGGATACCATAAAGGCAAAGATGACTGTCTTTGGGGCTGGTAAGATGGCTCAGTGGATAAGAGCATTGACTGCTCTTCCAAAAGTCATGAGTTCAAATCCCAGCAACCACATGGTGGCTCACAACCACCCGTAATGAGATCAGATGCCCTCTTCTGGTCCGTCTGAAGTCAGCTACAGTGTACTTATATATAATAATAAATAAATTAAAAGAAAAAAGTTGACTGTCTTTACCTGTGGCTTCCCCATCTAGGAAGACACCCATCTAGGAAATACTCTTAGAGTACTTGCTGAGGGGGATGTCAATAAGCAGTTGACATCACCCTCAGCAAGTACTCTAAGAGTTATTTCCTAGATGGGTGTCTGGTTCTATATTCACAATAAACAGTAGTTTAATGACAACATAATCTAGTAGTATTCAAACATCAATGGTCTTCCATCTTCAAAGTCAGTAGTGGTAAACTGTGATATTCTCTAAGAGTCTGATATGTCTGTCTGTCACTTGTCACGATTGTAAATTACATGGTACCTACCTAGACTATCAAAAATAATCTCATCCCAGTTCTCAATTTTATACACATGTAGTTTATCTGTGCCTCAGCAGGAGTATTTGTGCCTCCTGGGATTAGAACTGAAATGCCTTTCTGATATCATAATACTATCTGGCACAAGGATATAAGTCTATTTTCAAAGACCAAAGAACATTTCTTTTATCCAAAGAAATACTGAAGATGGCTTCAAATTTTACAATTTTAGCAAGGGCATGCAATTAAACAGATTCCATTGAGAATTGCTTCTAAGACATAACTCTAAAACTGAATTTCTGGATACATTGTGATAACCCAAGATAATTTATTAAATAGATGAAAACGGAAAATCCAATGAAAGTTTTTCCCCCTAAAGATATACTATCATTACCTCTCTACATACTAAATTAAAAATATATAAAAGCAGGAAAACCAGAAGAGAAGATGAATCCATTGTAAAGGCTTGCAATAATGAGAGATGCCATTTAAAGGGATGTGACAACAGCAGCCACTTAACCTCTCAAGAAAGGCCACTCACTGCCCCTTTCTTTAGCTAGAGGTGTTACTTCTCTCCATGAGGAGTTATCCCTCTGTGCCATCACAGCTTTGTTTAAAATAGACAAAATCTCTGCTGCTCAGGCTGGACTAGAATTCTAACAGTTAAGACATAGTGAGACATGTCTAGTTAAGCACTTTATAGATCGTATATTTCAGTAATATATATTATAGTGAAATGAAGTAG
>JADRCC010547945.1:0-10369 GCA_019843855.1 Hylomyscus alleni
AAAAACATATTTATTTGTGCATTTCACACCTTTCTGTTCAATGTGTTAATCACAAGAACATAAACCTCTGGATGTGGCACCCTGTAGCAGGCTTGTTAAAAACCAATTGCACACACCCCACAGTGCAATGTAACAATTGTGACCCTTTTCAGGGGACAGGATGAGGCCTTGGCAGGGGACACCCTCTTGGGCAGCAGTAACATTATGTGAACACTGCATTCTCAGAATTTTCTGCCCAGTTTCCCTAGAAATAAACTAATTGGAGAAGTCTGAAAGTGACGGTGTTTTCCTATATGTTCCAGCCAATGTCAGGGCCCACAATCACCCTTCTTTCCATTTCGCCTGAGGAGACAACTGCCACCAAATGGCAGTAACTGCAGGCAGAATGTGGATGGATTACATCTGGAAGCCAGCCACTTGAAAAGCCAGTCTCATAAGCTGCTGGGCTCCCATAACCATTTCTCTAACCTCCAAGTAAGATGACCGTCAGAGCTTTGGGGATGATTGAAAACTCTGAATCTCATGACATGCTTTGAAAGGACTCTAGTTTGCCTACATCAGGATTGTGTCCCCCCACATCTCCTCTTCAGCATACTGTCCTTTCTGTGGAATGATAAATCACCAAGTTCCATCTCCTAAGAGAAAAGGCAGCTTTAAAAATTAAGCATGTATCTACTGAAAGAGCGTGCTTTCAGAAAACTTTAATGTAACATTGAAATAGAAATTTAAAAAGGTAAGTAGGAAATCTGACATAGTTTAATGTTGTAAACACTCTGAACTTCATCTTCCCATAAATAAGATCAGCACATCGTGCATTTATATTAACTTGCCTGATAGAAATGAACAATGGAGTTGGCAGTAACTCAGGTTAGGTAGCTCGCTTAAGCTTTTCTGAAGGAAAAAAAAAAAAAACAAATAGGCATAATTTCTTATCCCTCTATGTGAGATCAAGAAACTGAGATGATATGCCCCTTTGACAGGCACTTGTCAGAACAGTCAAGAAGCAGGTGTGATCTCCAACACCACAGATATTTGTGTCACTATAGATACCAATGAGAGATGCTTTCTATGTTTGATTCAACTGCATAGATTTAAACAGAAGCTAAAATGAATGGGACAGACTTTTGAACCCATTCTCTTCTGCTCTGTAAAGTATTCTTAGTTAAGCACAAGTCATTTGCACTTAACATCCCCAAACTATAATATACACATTATAGAGCCTGCTGTACTGTTCTTGGTGACAGTTAAAATGAGTGAAGACCATGTACCTATCACAAATTTCTTGTTCTGGGGACATAATGAATAGGACAGGGCAAAGCCCTTCCCTGTCCTCGGAGAGCTTATACTGCTGGGGAGGAGACCAATAAAGAAGCACCCAAGTAAATACTTGAAGAAAATCCAGTGGAGAGATTGAGAGTCCTTGGGCAGGGAAAGAACTCACATCTATATGTGAATGTTTCAGGGCATTCTCTACTGTGGATGTGGCTTGGATGCAGGCTGGATTGTAAGGAGGCAGCATCGTTATAAAGATCTAGAGAAGGAAAGTGAACAAAGGCAACGGCCTCTTTCTAAAACTGGGGCATGTTCTGCTGTGCTGACAATATGGCAGGGGTGGCTACAAGGCCAGAAGTGAACAAGGGAGAGGTTGAGAGGAATGATTCAGAAATTTAAGGCTCACGTGATGGCTAAGAAAGAGATCAGCTGTTTCTTTCTTTAGAAGGGAAAGTCTGTGGATAGGACAGGCCTCCCCTTGCTCAGGAAGCTCTGTGGTGACTGAAATGAGAAAGGTGAGAGAGAGGAGAAATCCATGACCACATGGTTTCTGAAGACTAACAGCTAAGAGCTAAAGAGCCAAGAGTAAATGGCTAACCAGTGCAGAGATGCAGAGAACTAGCAGGTGAGGAATGTACCAATGGAGAACTTAATCATGAACTGAGCAATTAGAAGCTGGTGGTTTGCAGGGCTGTGGTGGTGCATGGCTTTAATCTCAGAACTCAGGAGGCAGAGGCAGGCACATCTCCATATTCAAGGCCAGCCTGGACCACAGAGTGAGCTCCAGAAGAGCCAGGGCTACAAACAGAAAACCTGTCTTGAAAAACAAAAATAAAGAAATAGTTGATGATCTAAAAGAGAAGGACTGAAAAGGGGACATGGTTGGCAGGTGAGGGGCAGAGAGAGAGGAGCATTATATTTGTTTGGGGCCTACTAAGTGTGAGGCTCATAGAGCAATCATGGTTACAGTTATAAATGAGAGAATTACTTATGAAGTGGAGCTTGGAGGAAAGAGTTGGGCTGTAAGCATGAATCTGAGAGTTCTAAGTCTATAAGTTGAATGGAAAACTGGAAACTGAATGGGACCATTGTAGGGAAATGACCCACACAGATTAGAAGGGGAAAGAAATGAGTGCTAGATATGGATGGAGAATGTGAAAAGCAGCAGGGCTAGAGTAGTCAGTGTGGCATAGCAAAAGCACACAGAACAGAAGGACTGGAGAGCAAAGAATAAAATGTACCCGAAAGGAGGGATTGATCAAGGCCGTCAGACTTGCTGAAGATCCAATTAAATGAAAGGAAGTAATTGTCCATTTAGAAGTAATAGACCAGCAACCACTAAGGCAATCCCAAGCAAAGAGAATAAATCTTCAACCAAGGCATCAAGATCAAGAATTCATGACGGGAAAAGATGGTACCTTTGATAAATGGTATTGTGACACCTGAGCACCTAGAAAATAAAACTACACCCTTCCTTTCGCTACATAGGAAAAGCAACACAACATGAACCCAAGACTTAAATGCAGGTCCTGTAAGTGCAAAACTCGTAAGAGTAAAACATAAGAGGAGAATGTCTACGGCATTGGTCTGAGTGCTATTTGATTTTAGATAAGACTTCAAAAGCACAGACAACAAAAGCAAGGATAAAATGATAGGTTAGAACAAATTTTAAAAAACACATGCCAAAAGACACTCAAAAGAGACAAAAACATTGATTAGACTAATACTACATACAAGGAAATAGTAATAAATAAAAAGGCTACTAGTACTAAATAGCTAATATACAAAATATGTAAAGTGCCCAAATAACCCAAAGCAAGAAATCAATATAATTTAAAATAGACCAGAAAATAAAGATTTATCAAGAAAGGATGTAGTAATAGCAAATAGGTATATGAAAAACGCTAAATATCCTTAATTACTAGTGTGATGTAAATCAAAACCACAATACAGAACAGTTATTATGAAAAGCAAGTGCTGAAAGTCATTGGCATGTGGAGGAAAGAGAATGCTTGTTTACTTGTTTACTGTCAAATACTGTTAATGGCTCCAGCCAGTATTAACAGTATGAAGGAACCTCAGAACCAAAAACTAAACTATTGTATGATCTAACAATCCCAATATACCTATACATTCAAAGAGAATGAAGTTCATATGCTGAAGAAAATTCTGTGCTCTTAAGTTCATAATAGCTTTATTTACAATGGCCAAAAAATGGAATCAATCTTAATGTCCATCAGTGAGTGAAAAGATAAAGAAAGTACTTGGCATATATACATAAAAGGATACTCTTTGATATAAAAATAATGTAATCCTGCTGATATTTTTATAGCATTGATAAAAGTCCAGAATATTGCATCTTTAAGGTAGGAAGCCAAGCGCAAAATATAGATATTATATAATTTCATTAATATGTCTAATATGAAAAAGGCTAACTCAGAGAGTGAGGATGATAGTTACCAGACATTAAAATTGGAACAACAAGTAATGTTTGTGAAGGGATACAAAATTTAAGGTAGAAGAATGAATTCAAAGGATGTCTTATGCAATATTGTGATTATAACTATTGACTTATTACATCCTTTAAAATGTCAAAGAGGATAAATTTTTCATTTGATTTCTTAAAAAGTACATGAGGAAATTCATGTATTAATTGATTCAATGCAGCAATTATCAAATATGATTATTTTAAAATATCAGCATATAAGACAAATGCAGGCAATTTTGTCAATTAAAATGAAAAGGATAAGTGTAGTAGATAAAGCAAACATTGTAGTTATAGTAGTTAGATTCAAATCTAAGCTCCTTTCTGTAGCTGTTTTGTCTGAAGCAAGGTATGCATGAGGTTCAGAAAATAGTTTTCTTCATTTACATTAGGAATATTATCTACAAAAGATTAATAAAAGAATGAAAAGAAACAATGTTTAGAACATTGCTGGTCCTATAAGTTATCTATGATCACAGTGATAGTACTCAAGTACTGACTACTTGCCCTAAGCACTCGTCATGTTTAAAGTTAGGAAGAAAACAAAAGCATACTGGACACAAATACTGTAGACAATGGGAGTTAGATTGTAGAGGGAATAGTAAAAATGTCTTTCAATGCAGTTTTCTATGAAGGGAGAGGGGAATAGAGAAAAAACAGGAAGGACTCTGAAACCAACCAAATTTTGTAAATGAATGCTAAAAAAAAAAGCACTCTTACTTGCTGGCCATCTACTAGGGAGAATGACAGTACAGGAGAAAAATGAGCAATTGAAAAAGAATCCTCTCCTGAAGGAAGCAAGATATGGGGCACCCAGAGGGAACTCAGACACTTCCCTTGTGATAATGGAGATGTAATCCATATTAGCAAGACTGAAGGTGAAAGTTGTTGGTCCTAAGATGAACCAGGGTGGTGAGCATGTTGAACAATGTGATGCTGAGGTCCTTAAATAACCGATTTTTTTCTATTCTTTTCATGAAGTAAGAGAGGAATTTTTTAGAAGAAAAAGGAGCACTTGAAGCAGATATCTGTGAGGGAAGAAGTAGCAATAGGAGTGTGGCAGAGACTTAGTGTATATCCACAGTTACGTGCAGAGAACCTGATGAAATGAAAAGCACCAGCAGAAGGTCTGTGTGATCATAGATTATTTGGGTCACTGGAATTTTGATAGTGATTTAGGAAAACAAAGATGTACTGCAGCAGGCTACACTGTACAACTCCCCAGATGGCTCTCTCAGGAAGGCAGGACCATTTCATCACAAAGGAATTCTGACATCTCTCATGCAAGAGGAGTCTTTTCCTTTGAAAAGAAGAGAGAAGTAAAAGCATCTCACCCTCTTGGGAGGAGTGAGGCAATGTAGGGAAGGAGAACTTTTGTAGTTGAGTGCTTGCAATAGCTAGAGGAGCTGAGGCAGGGAGGAACCTATGCTTTGCATGGGGAGGAGCAGAGCCCCTGATAAGATAGGAGAAGTAAGTATCACATAAAAGTTAGAAGGTTTATAAGGGCCATCTATGTGTTGGAGGAGGAAAGAAGAAGAAGGAGGAGGAGAAGGAGGAGGAGGAGGAGGAAAGAATGGAACACAAAGCCTAAGGGAATACCATGGCTCTTTCAGGGTAGTAAGCAATGGTGAATGGACTTTGGTTAGTCCCAGAGATACTGGTCCTGAAAGGTCTTTAATAGGTCAATAAAGGGTAGCTGGGAGATCATGGCAGCTCCCGGTTGTGTGGGCCATGCATGAGTGAAGAGATCAAACCTGAGATGGGAGTAGAGATATATAGACCAGCATGAGGATGATCCACAGAAGAGTTGGGGGTTTTAAAATCAGGCTTAGAGGGGTATTGCCAGTGAGAAATACTCTTTACTTTTGCTATAGTTTGAGTGGTCAACCATACCTGGTTTAATCCCCACCATTTAGGCTGTAAGAGTTCGGGGTGTGATACAGGAAGATACCATCACCAGGATCAGGATCTAAGGAGAGAACTGAAGATGGAGGTGAGGTTTAATGAAGGTCCTATAAGCAAAGATTGTAGAGTGTGTCTGGTTAGATATAAGGAGGGTTACAAGTCCAGAAAGGAGAGGTGAAGCAGTAGGGAGGAAGGCTGGGTAGTAATGGACTTGTCAAACATCAATTCAAAGGAGATGAGTTTAAGGAGGTTCTGGGGAGAGCCCATCAACACTAATTGGAAAAGCTGCACAAGAGAGTTTGAATTTAAGTATCATCTAAGCTGCTCAAGATGAATGTGCTGTGTTTCCTGAGCACCAAGTCTATAGAGAAAGTGAAAAGAATATTTAATGTCTAAGGAGATAGGCAAGTGTTGAGTACTTTAGAAATGAAGCCAGGTCTACAACATTTTAAAAAAGAAGATAAGACAATAAGAATGATTTGAGGTAGAAGGATATGAATTCCGCTCGAGCCTTTTTATACCTGCTGGTGTAAATTTCTAACTAATATGGGAATGTGTCCATTGGTGTGAAAACATGGTGGTTTTGATGAGAGGGTGGTCTAACATGGAAGTATGTCCATCAGTGTGACAACATGGTGGAGTTAATGAGAGAGTGGCTTATGAATAACATTATTCTGCCCATCTTGCCCTAGAGGATGTCTTCAGGTTTAGTAGGTACCTAAGAGCAGATAATGCATTTGTGAGGTGATGCTGAATAGGGTCTGTAGCAAAATGGGGTCATAGATGAAGGACTTAAGTAAAATTGGCAGTGATGTACAAGCAACTGATTATTTATGGCAAAAGGAGGGCTTGCTGAAGGCCAGAGGGGCAGTATGACCATTACTGAAGATCTATGAAAAATCTTTAAGGATGGTTTACTTTTTACCAGAGAGCCTCATCAGGGGGTATAACAGGCTGGCCTGAGGAAAAGGCTAATAGGATAAGAGAATCAACAGAGGAGATAGCCTCTAAATCAGTGAAATGAGAAGAGACAGAAATAGTTAAGATAGAGTTTAGAACTACCTGGATAGCAGGGGCATTGGAGCAAGTGGAATTTTTTTTTGGGGGGGGGGGAAAGGGGGGCTTTCTCATCTAAAATATCTGAATGATCTCTACGGTAGATGAGCTCCATGAATAGCAGAAAGACATTCTGAAGTCTGTAAACTAAAATGTTAATAATGATAGGGGTGCCTCGAGAATTTAGACAACCTCTCTCTTGCCAAATTGGGGATAGTAGTAGAATATTTGGTATTTGCAGTTAGGGTGAAAGTTAACTCTTTTGCCTATGCTGGCATAAGGGCCCAGGTAAGGGTCATGAATTCTGCCTGTTATAAATTAGGACGAGAGATACTGGGCTTCAAGGGCATTGTTATCAGTGACAGTGACACTGTGCTATCAGTGACAGTGACATTGCCTACAGTTTGATGGGTTTCTTTAAAGAAGATCCTAACAATATAGCAGCTAGGGGCCTCAGAAGTATGAGTATCTGACAAAAGACTGAAAGATTTCAAGAGGCTCAGTACTGATGGAGGAGTAGGAGTCCTCTGGAAGACAAAAATTTACTGGAGTGAGTACAGCTGGACTGACATGTTACAGCACTGGATGATGACTGAGGGATGGGCTTTGTATGAACAGTTTGTGTATCTACTGAATATAAGAGAGAGGGAAGGATGGAGGGAGAAGTAGAGAAAGGAGAGAGAAAAGAAGAAAGAAATGAAGCTAATTAAAAGGAAGAGAATGGTGAGGTAACTCTTGTAGATTATGAAATGTGAGAACATTAAGTTTGATAGAGTTTGAGGCCTTCTAGCATTAAGAAGGATATGTCTCCATAGAACTGACAAAGCAAACCAAAGACTAAGTTCTAAGAGGAGTATATAAATGAGGTGGAAATTTCAGAGGGATCTAAGAGTCCTACTGCAGCAGTAGTCAAAGGGAACTCTTTAAACTTAGGGACTGAGAGTCCAGTAGGTTAGGAGGGGTCCAGAGGCTCTGTAAAAAGACCATGAATAGCTTGGTAAAGGGGATTTTCTAAGACTCTGAAGTTAAAGATTTAGGTATGAAGATGACTTGCTATGGCCTTTAAGGGGAGAAGTTCTGTTTAGTTTAGTGAGGAACTACACCCTGTATCTGAGTGTTTAAATTTAAGTTATGCCAGAGAAAGAATGAATCAGGGTGTGGCTAAAGTAAGCTTCTTGGGAGGAGGCATTTGGGAATTAGAAGAAGATTCAGTATCCTTGAATAGCGAGAAAGTTAAGTGGGGTGGTATGTTATAGAGAAAGCCCATAAGACAGACTGCAAAGAAAGATCATCTACATACTGGACAAGTTCTGGGAGTGAGAAGATTTAGCAGGTCCAAAGTAAAGGACCTGAAGAGGTGAGGGGTATGTCAGAATACCTGGGAAGGAGCTGTTCAGATCTAGCTGAGAGGGACTTTAATTGCCCAAGTAAATGCAGAAATGTTGTAGCAAGTTGGGGCAAGAGTAATAAAAGACATTGTTTGGAGATTCAAGACAGAGAGTTGTGGGATGGAGTGTGTAAAGGCTGAAGACCATCACATGACTAGCAATTATAGCTAGGCTGATCAGGCATGGGCCTTGGATTAGGTAATTAGAGTTCTCTGGTTTTTTGACAGAGAGAATGAAAGTGTATTAGAGAAGGTTTTTGAGATCCCTTAGAATTTAAAAGTCAAATGTACCACCCTTAGGATAGCAGTAGCAATTATCCAGAGGAATCTTGCAGCCGATCGTGCTGTGGTAGTTCATAATGCATTTTAGCTTAATAGAAGTTTTCTATTCCAGAGTCCACAAGTTTCTGATGAGACATGCATTGCTGACTAGCTTTATGCCAACTTGACACAGGCTACAGTTTCTTTTTTTAATTTGAACTTCCAATTGAGGAAATGTCTCCGTATGCAATATGCAAACTTGTAGAAAATTTTCTCAATTAGTGATTAATATAGGAGGGCCCAGCACATTGTCAAGTGGTACCATTCTGGGCCTGGTAGTCCTAAGTGCAATAAAAAAGGCTGAAAAAGCCATGGGGAGCAAGCCAATACAGACTCTACAGTAGCTCCTGCCTTCAGGTTCCTACAGTGACTTCCATAGATGTTATTAGGCAAAATAATTCCTTTCTTCTTCAAACTAAATTTAGACATAGTGTTTTATCACAGTAATGGATAACCTAACCAAGATACAGGCCAAAGGAAAGTCTCTAGACATTTTAAAGGTGTATTGGTCTATGACTGAAAGGAAAGATGACAAAGGAGTATTTTTCATAAGAAGGAGGCAGGCCAAAAGGAAAGGGTAGAAGGGTGTCACCACCAGTCAGTGATGCTGCTCAGTGAAGGTCAAGTGGAAAGGGAGAGGGACACCTAAAGGAAGGGGGACCTACAATATGATTAAGGTAAACTCTCCACCTAGAACTCAGTTTCCTGAGGAGTCTACATGATGGAGAGTCAAAAAAGAAAGAGCTTCTGAAAGAGAGTTAAGATCGTCAAGCTCACAAAAGGATTCATTGGCAAATGATTAATGCAGCGAAGCAATGCTCCCATCAGAGTCACTCAAGGAGTGAGAAAGGACTACAGGGCTTAGCAGAGGACTTGAAGAGAGAGTAGAAAGGATTTCCTACAGGAAGACCCATACCTTCACCTCTCCCCCATATGGTGAGGATAAAAGGAATAAGGAACCTAGTGTTAGCACAGGCTTTAGTTTGAAAACAATGGTGCAGAAGGGTCTCTAGTTGAGGATCCAGAGCCTGTCATCCATATTGTTGGGGGGGGGGTGCCATCCATGAGTTGTTAATTCTGTGTGAATAGCTAAACAAGCTATGAAGGGCAAGCCAATAATTTGCACCTGTTGGAGGGGAGTTATACAGAAGGAAAGGGACAATGAGAACACAAACTGGAATTTTCTTCTTTTGAACTATGGTCAGCCATTGTTAGGAATAACTGGGGGATGTAGATATGTAGTAGGCTAAAGAACATCATGTGACAATAGTCAGCCATTACTGGGGTAAGTAGGGAAGGTAGACAAGAAACACAAAGAACTACAGGCTGCCGAAGAATGCCGAGAGTGGGAGAAATGCTCTTCCCCAGGGACGAGCACACTGATTGGTTATCAAATGGTCAGCCCTGAAAACATACAAGTAACATTTTACAGACGGAGCAAACTGTACTTGTTTATTTAGGAATGGATAGATGATAGATGATGAATAGACACACATAGACAAATAATAGATATACAGATGATAGATAGAAATAAAGAGAAAGACAGACAGACAGACAGATAGAATATATATGATAGATAATCTTGCACTCAAAGGGGATTGACCTTTACTCTTCTTTCAATATTCTCCCAAATGCTGAGAAATAAAGCATGTAAAGTAAGATATCTGAAAAGGGGGAAACATCTAGAATAATTTAATTCACCTTTATGTGGGATGTGTTTGCAAAGGTATAAATTCTTTTCTATGTGTCTTAACTTCCAATTAAGATAACCAACTTCTTAAAGAAAACGACTAATTTTTCATGTACACAGCTCAGCATGCGATACATGCCCAACAAAAAGAAAATAAGCAATTTAGGAGGGTAAAACTAGTGCCTGTGGTTTTCCTCTGAAAGGTTAATGAGATAGTTAGAAAATTCAGACTAGAATTCTCTATGTAGATTCA
>JADRCC010547952.1:0-11006 GCA_019843855.1 Hylomyscus alleni
TAGCACGTCCTTGAGCCAGTCTCACCATTTCCAGGAATGGGAGGATGAACCCCACTCTGCAACTCTTGCAAGTGTATTGTTGGCATCAGGTCTAAAAGTCAACTTATAAAATTTTTGAAGTTTAATTTTTTAAAATTACTGGTAGACAATAAATAGTTATAATTTTGTCAAATTTAATATTTTGATATAATAAAGCAAACACAGGAATTATGTTATGGAAGCAATTATATTTCAGTTAAAAGTATTCTCTTCTATGATTAAGTCTATATTATAGATCTGACACAGCTAATGGTACTTTTATAATAGCTGCTAATATTAAAAAATCTCTCATGATCTTAACAAATAAAATATCTATACATTTTATACACTTCAAACTTCTAATTAAACGTTTCATGAGGTCTGGTGGCCTTTTTCAACTTAAAGAGAAGCTATTAACAGGACAGGTCTGGGGGAACTATCATTCAGCATCGTCAGATCACTTTATTAACTGAAAAATGGCCTAGAGAGCCTGTGTGGTTTACTCAAGAACCTGCTGCAGTGATTATCAGAGAATGTACACTTCTCTCTCCTCAAAATGCCAGCCAAGTCCGACATGACACAGAGAGGGCTGTGAAGACATGCAGTGACTTACTGCAAACCTAGGAATTGAACTGTCAGCTCTCTGTACACTGTTAGTCAACTATGAAAACTCCTAAGACTTCATGCTTTCTTGGTGATAGAAACTGAATACTGCTACCATCAGAGTCAACCCAGTCTCTCCTGGTACCCAACCCCTGAAGCCTGCCTAGTGCAGGCTTCATCTTTATCCTTCACTGGCCCACATTGTCCCTTCTCCCAACACAGGGCATCTGAGGAAGGAGCAGCTTACAGCAGGCCGAAGAGTTCCCTGTAGCTCTCATCACCTTTCCCCTCTGACACCATGCTGTCCAGCTTGTCAATCAGTTCAGCCTCCACCTAGAAGGAAACAGTTCTTGAGCTCAAATGAACACAGACAGAGAAGGAAAAATCTCCAGTCTTGTGGCTTTGTGAGGATCATGGAAAACTGCTTTTTATACTTTATCATAGTTGCAAGTAAATTCCAGCAAAGACAGGATCTCACCTATAGCATTAAAAAAACTTTGTTTTCTGAGCCAGAGACTAGATAGCCTAAGGAACTAGAGTAAAACCAAGTATTCCTGTTCTAAAAAGCAAGTAAGCAAGCAAGCAAGCAAGTAAACAATATAGCAATGAGATGACTCCTAATGACATTCTGATATAATCAAAGAGCGGTGGGGTTTTGCTTAGCCATCATCAGAGAAGCTTTCTCCTACAGGTGGGCGTATAGAGAGACCCACTGCCAGATATTATGCTATGAGTGAGAGGTCTTTGAACACTCAGCCCTATCAAATTCCTCCCCTCGGGGCAGAGTATAAGAGCCAAAGGGGGTTGGAGGACATCAAGAAAACAAGACCCTCTAAGTCAGTCAACATGATCAAAGCACCAGAGACCCTAGGCAGCATGTATAGGTCTGTACCCACGTTCTCTGCATATATAATATGGCTTCCAGTTTTGTGTTTTTATGGATTCCTGAGCATGCAGACGAGAGAATCTCGGATTGTCTCTTGCATTTGTTTTCTTCTGTTTGTTTGTTTTATCCAACTCCAATGTGTTATTTTTTGTTTTACTTCATTATAGTTTATTTGTATCCCTTAGAAGCCAGTTCTTTTCTAATGAGGGAGATGAAAGGAATGGATCTAAATGGGAGGAGAAACTGTAATCAGGATATAGTATGTGGGGGAAAATCTTTTATCAATAAAACAGAAAACTAAATCTGCTTCCTTGGCTCAGGAAGGCTTTTCATTGTGGTTTAGTTTAAGTATGTAAATGTTACACATAACCATTTCCTATCTGAGAGCTAAACATGAGGGTTCCTTTAGAGAAAAGTGTTTGGTTCAAAAAGAGAGACATTTGTTTAACATTTCTTAAATGTTTCTTTTGAAATACAGCATTCTTATTAATCTGAGAATTTCATATACATGTAGAATTTATTTTGTTCCCTGACTCTGCCCCCTAAAAGTTTCTGGGTTCACCCCTTAAATAGCCCACTGAGTCCAGTTTGCACTGTTTATGTATCCATGAGTGTGACGTCATCCTCTGGAGGACAGGCAAACTACTAGGCTACATTTTTTTTTCTGAGACAGGGTTTCTCTGTGTAGCCTTGGCTGTCTTAGATGTTGCTCTATACAACAGGCTAGTCCTGAATTTAGAACTTGACCTGACTGCCTCTGGGGTGCTGGGACTAAAGGCCCGTGCCCTCCACTGCTACCACCATTCTGGCCCCCAACTACACACTCTTACACAAACAGACGTTCCCTCTCCCAGAAGCCACCAACCATCAATAGCTCCTCCTCTACAGGGTAAGCGCTCATAAGCCCCTCCTCGATTCATGCTGGAATGTAGACGCCTTGATCCTGTCTAAATCTGTGTAGACAGCCATGGATGCAGTGGGTTCATGAGGTAGCAGTCCTGTACTGCTCACAAGAACACTCTGAACACCGGCTCTGACAAGGTGGGTTCATGAGGGAACAGTCCTGTAGGTGATGGATGCGGTGGGTTCATGAGGTAGCAGTCCTGTACTGCTCACAAGAACACTCTGAACACCGGCTCTGACAATCTTCCCATTACCTCATTTACAATGGTCTCAAATCTTTCTTTTCTTTTTCTTTAAAATCTTTTAAAATTTATATTTTGTGTGTTCTAGAGGTTACATGTACATGTCAGAGAAAAACCTATAGAAGCTGGTTCTCTCTTTCTACTATGTGGGTCCTGGAGATCCAATTCAGGGCATGGGGCTTAGTGAAGAGTACACTTAGAGTCTCAGAGCATTCTAATGGCTCCAAATATATATATATTTTTGTTTAAAAGTATCCATTCAAAGACATGTATATACATATACTATATCTACAGGTCTACAGACATGTACAGAATATAAACAATGTAGTACTGTTCCTTAGAGTTGAGGAATCCAGTAACCCAATGTAGGGCCCTGAAAAAGCAGCAGCTCCAAGAGCTTTAAGTTTTATGGGTACAAAGAGTGGAGCCTGTTACCTTGAGGTTTCTGAAGGAAACAACTCATTCACACCCAACTGATGTGAGCCTCAATAGAACAAGAACAAATCAAGCAACAAGCTTCTTTCTTTGACTGTATGACTATAGGACTAAATTATAGCTAAGTATAGTCTGGTGAGTCTAGAAGCCAAACTTAGACCTCTTCCTGGGCATGCTTAGCCCCAACTCAATGAGGTGGCTACAGACTCCCTAAGAAAATGGCCTAATACTAACCAAAGGTTGTTAGTATTGGTTAGCACACAGCAAAGGCAGGGAGGGGCCTGTCATAGTAGAGAGTACAAACAGTGTAAACATGCTTCAGTAGTCCACTGGGGTCCAAATTGTTCTTAGAATGGGTCACTGGGCCAGTAGCCTTAGTTTTACCACAGATCTTATTAAAAATCCATTACTGAGGCCTCTCAAAATCTGATGGATTAGGAACTCAGGGTGAGGGTGAAAGTCCACAAACTGTTTTAAGAATTCTTAGATGCATATTCAACTGTTAAAACTTTTGTATCAAGTGTGGATGCTTCAGTCCTACTTAGAAGGGAGAACAAAATAATCACCGGAGGTAGAGGGTGGGAGGAACTTGGGAGTAAGGGAGGAGGGGGACAGGAAGAGGAAAAAAAGCGGGGGCAGGATCAGGTGTGGGAGGAGACAGATGTACAGAGGGTCAGGAAAGTGAACAGAGGTGTGTAGCAATGGGGCATGGGGAACTTAGGGGTAGCCAACAGAAAGTCTTAGACACTAGGAAAGCAAGAGGCTCCCAGGACCCAAGGACATTAGATCAAATACCCAATAAAGGGAGAGAGAACCTGTAGAGACCATATCCAGTGGTTAGGCATGGCCCCCAGTTGAGGGATGGGGCCACCTACTCTTCTCAAAAATTTAACCCAGAATTGCTCCTGTCTAATGGGAATATAGAGACAAAGAGTGGAGCAGAGACTGAAGGAAAGGCCATCTAGAGACTGCCCCACCTGGGGAATCCATTTGATCTGCAGCCATGAAACCAGTCACTATTGCTGATGCCAGAAGTGCTTGCTGCTGACAGGAGACTAATATGGATGTCTCCTGAGAGGCTCTGCTAGAGCTTTAACAATATAGATACAGATGCGGACACTTTGCAGGCAACCACTGGACTGAGCATGGGGACCCCAATGGAGGAGTTAGGGGAAGGACTGAAGGAGATGAAGGGGTCTGCAATCCCATAGGAAAAACAACATCAACCAACTAGACGCCCCCTACCCTGAGTTCCCAGGGACTAAACTACCAACCAAAGAATATGCATGGAGGGACCCATGGCCTCAGCTACATATGTAACAGAGGATAGCCTTATTTGGCATCAATGGGAGGGGAGGCCCTTGGTCCTGTGAAGGCTTGATGCCCCAGCATAGGGGAATGCTAGGGTGGTGACATAGGAGTGGGTGGGTGGAAGAGCATCCTCATAGAACCAGGGGGCAAGGGGGTGGGATAGGGGTTTTTGGAGAGGAAACTGGGAAGGGGATAGCATTTCAAATGAAAATAAATAAAATAACAAAAAAAAATCCCTTCAAAACAAAAAATTTCTGTATCAGGCAAAAAACTAGTGAGGAAAACTTTGGAGAGATTGTTATCCTTGCAGAGCTGATACAGACAGCTTGCTATCCATTTAGCACTTACCTTGTGACATATTCAGTATGGAGTTCTGATTGTATATCTTCCAAATTCCCTCATTTGTGAAACAGTTGTCATGGTAATATTCCTTTTCATGTCACTATGCCCTCACTTTTGCGAGATGCTCAGTATTAGTTTTGCTATCCTCACAAGCCACCATGTGCTAAGTACTATAGCGAGTTCTGAGAGATAAAATGCACAATCATTCTGGTTCCTGGGGACCCGTAATTCAGTGAGGGAGACTGAGGCCAGCAGGGTAAGTGCTCAGATACAGTTCACACAGAAACAGTAGTTCAAGACTTGAGATCTTAACACACAACGAGTTTCACAAATAGTGCTATCAGAACTTAATTGCTTTTGCTTTTGGCACTGGTTAGATTTCTGTCAACTTGAAACAAACTAGGATCATCAGGGAAGGGTATCTCGATGGAGAAAATGCCTGTATCAGACTGGTCTGTAGACAAATCTTTGGGGCATTTTCTTGATTAAAACTGATATGGGAAAGCTCACTACAGGCATTGCCACCCCTGAGCAGGTAGGTCCCAGGATGCATAGGAAAGCAAACCAAGCACGTCCTGGGGAGAAAGCTCGGCAGCAGCACCTTTCCTGATCCCTGATTGAGTCTGCCTTCGGGCTCTTGCCCGGCTTCACTGAGCTCCTGCCTTGGCCTCCTTCAGTGATAGACTGTGAGTGGAACATGTAAGCCAAATCCACTCTTTTCTCTCCAAGATGCTTTTGGCCAAAGTCCAGCAATACACAGCAAGCTAAAATACTATGTGACACAGTGGTTATAGGTTATATACCTGAGAAAAGTTGGGGGTGAGAACATTTAAAAATCTACTTCCTAAAGGCAATTTTGAAACATATAACTATGATGGTTAGTTTTAATGTTAACTTGACACAGCCTGGTCTCTCTGAGAAATTGCTGGCCTGTAGGCAAGTCTGTGCCTTGACTGGCATGGAAAGAGTCTGCCCCAAAATAGTCGGTCTGGGGAAGAGGACTTTTAAGAGAAGAGAAAGTTGGCTGAAGTCTGAGCACCCATGCACTCATTTTTCTCTGTTCTTGACAGGATGTGATTTTGGCTAGCCGTGGTGGCAAAGAACAAGGGACAGCTGATGAAATCCTGGGTTACTCTGAAAACTATGTAAAGTTATGTGGTCTGGCCTTAGAGATCCCTGGGCCATACAGTAGAAGAAAGACAACATGTTGTTCAGACTCTCTCAGAAACCGGGAGAGCTCAGTCTCACTGACTCTTTCTTCACCAGAGTTCTTTAGCACGTTCATCCCTTCCTGCTAATCCTTCTGTGTGCTTATTTGTCTGTGAGACAAGGTTCTGCTCTGCAGCCCAGGCTGTAGAACTTGATATGTAGCTGGGGATGGCCTCAAACTCATGGCAATCCTCTTACCTCAATTTCTTGAATGCCAGGACCTGCTCTTTAACTTGAAAATTTGCATGTTAGTTTTGGCTAGCAAGTCATACAAAAACTCTAGAACTCAGAACCATGGCCTACCCATCTAGACTACCTGCATGACGTGAATAGGCTCGTTTCAGAAGAGAGCACACCAAGCACTGAGAGTCATCACTTTACCTGCTTGAAGTTGCCATTTTTCCTTTGCTCCCAGTCCATCATGTCATGAAAGATAGGGATCATGATATTCCGCACTTCCGGCTGTGGGACCAGGGTTACACCCAGGAAGGGACCGATCATCCCCGGAATGAAGTGGATCTTATGTTCACCTGAGCAATAAAACCCAACAACTATTAGTTCATTACTGCTCTGCTCCTTACATGGAAGATTCACAAGTGGAGCAAGCATCTGCTGTAATCTGTGGAAGTGCTGGGGATCTAGGCTCTGCGGCACAGTGTTTGCCTAACGTGTGTGAGGTCCTGAGATGGCTCTGAATTTCTCAGCACTGAAAACCAGCAGAGCCCATTTCCACTTGCTAGTTTACACTGGAAGCTTCCAAGGGGGAAAGATGATTTACTCTTTGGTTTTTGAGATACTCCCTTTGCCTTTATATTTTTTATTTTATTATATTTTAAAATCTTTTGGGGGGCTGGAGAGATGGCTCAGCGGGTAAGAGCACTGACTGCTCTTCCTGAGGTCCTGAATTCAAATCCCAGCAACCACATGGTGGCTCACAATCATCTGTAATGGGATCTGACGCCCTCTTCTGGTGTGTCTGAAGAAAGCTACAGTGTACTTAGATATAATAATAAATAAATCTTTAAAAACTCTTTTTAAAAACATGTATCATTTTATATGATGGATGTGTATGGGTGTTTTGCCTATATGCATGTCTGTCCCATGTGTGTACCTGGTACAGATGACGCTAACCACAAGAGGGCCTCTGATCCCCTGAAAATGGTGTTAAAGATGGTTGTGAACCACCATATTGGTACAGGGAATCAAACCTGGGTCCTTTGGAAGAGCAGTCAGTACTATAAAGAACTGAACCATCCCTCCAGCCCACTCCCTTACCTTTTTAGAGTTTTAAATTGACTGGCCTAGTAAATTTAGAACAAACATTCCAAGGGCACAAAATTGCTGTTTCAAGAATCTTCCTGTGAAGTATTTTTAACAACTTGGAAACCATCAGAGCAAGGAAGTAGAGTTTATTTCTCCGGGTGAGTAAGGGCTACCAGTTTAGACATCTCCCTAATGCTTGGTTTAGTAAGGAAATATGTATGTTTCTGTTTAAACACAAACAACCTCCTGACGATTCTACTTCTGTAAGGCATTTCAGAGACCAGGGAGTCCAGCCCAAGGCTTAAGCTACCAAATGCCTGAAGTCCACAGACCTCTTTTTTTCTTTTTTTTCAAGACAGGGTTTCTCTGTATAGCCCTGGCTGTCCTGGAACTCACTCTGTAGACCAGGCTGGCCTCGAACTCAGAAATCCACCTGCCTCTGCCTCCTAAGTGCTGGGATTAAAGGCGTGCGCCACCACCGCCCGGCCGTCCACAGACTTCTTAAAGGCCTACACTCATATATGCCAAAAATTCCACCTGAGCTACTAGGAGCTTACTGCATAGCTTCACCCTCATAGGTGGCTTCAAGACTTAGAATCTCTTTGTACCCTCCTATTCTCCCATCCTTCTTACTTATATTTTTTAAAAATGAGTTATTTATTTTTATTTTATGTGCACTGGTGTTTTGCCTGTATGCTTGTCTGTGTCAGGGTATCAGATTCCCCTCGAAGTGGAATTACAGACAGCTGTGAGCTACCATGTGGGCACTGGGAAGTGAACCCAGGACCCCTGCAAGAGCAGCCAGTGCTCTTCACTGCAGAGTCATCTCTCCAACCTCTCACAATGTATTCTTAAGGTAGGGATACATCTACTCTTGTCAGATCTGCTCACCTCTGCCCAATTTTCCTTTATGAGGTTATCCTGTGGGAGGTGAGTCCTTCCTCTGATTGGCCTGCTCTCTAGGTAGTATTCCTAGAGCCTAGGGCCAGTCCTGGGGACTTTTCTTAGCGGTGGTGCCACAGAAAGAACCTACTTCAAATGCTTCTTCTCTCAGAGAAGAGGGACTACAGAGGGGAACTGTTTGCATGCATAGTAACTGCTAGAGTCAAGTAAAGTTAGTTTTGGGGGGACCAGAGACAGACTGTTACTTTATTCAAAAGCAATGAACGGTTTTAACGACAAGTCTAATGTCTTTTTTTAAAATTGACAGTATTGGGGATTAAAATCAAGCTAATATTTTTTTTATTGCTTTTGTTTTGAAAGCCTATCTAAAAAGCAAATGTTAGTTCTGAGGCTCATTCTGTATTTTCTGATCTTGGTACCTGGTATAGTTGTCAGTTAATGTTCCAAAGAATTTCAAAGTCAAGTTCAATGTTAAAATATATATCCAAATTATGTTGCGAGCTGGCAGTAAGAGTGATATAGAAGATCTCTTTAGGGAAACATATCTCTACTGAGGGATGAAAAGCCCTATTGCTCTCTCTCTCTCTTTTTTTAAAGTTTTTTTTTTTTTACTGTGCATGAGTGCACTGCCTGCATGCATGTTAAGTGCACCGTGTACATGCCTAATGCCAGTAGAGGCCAGAAGAGGGCAGATCCCCTGGAAATGCAGTTATAGATGGTTGTGAGTCACCATGTGGGTGCTAGAATTGAACCAAAGTCCTCCAAAAGAGTAGCCAATGCTTATAACTGCTGAACCACTTCCTCAGTGCCCCCCTACTGCTGTCTTACACCTTACTTTTCATCTCTAGATCACGGTGAGAATAGATCATAGTAGACTTTAGGATTCTATGAACATCATTCCTATGACTTAAGATACACAAGCTTAGCTTAAATCATACTTCACTGGAAATATAATTAATTTTTTATCTCTTCCTGACAGCTGACTTATATCTTCCCAGAATTCCAGGTGGCCTAGCTAGTCATCTAGGCAACTGCCAAACTACTAAACTACCAGAAACAACAGTGTGACCACTTTAGATTCAAATCAGCATCTATTAGTGGTTAAAAGAAAAAGCCAGTGCCAGTCTCATCAAGGCTTGTAACTCTCATCTTTCATATAAGTGGTCTGAGATCCGTGATCTGGACATATAAATACCTGAGATGTAAAGTTTATTTTATCTTCATTAAAATCAACACTCATCCTTGTTTTCATGGTTTCTCCATGATTTACACTTCTGAGCCTGTAATACTTGCAAGGGATATGAGTAGTGTAGAGGCTCTTACACCATGGATTCCCAAACTGGAAAAACTACTGAGCCTTCCTCTTACTCTTCTAACTTGAGTTATCAAAACGGAATGCACATGCCTCTGCTTGTCTCTGCCAAGGCAGGGCTTCAGGAACATATGCTACTCTATACCACTCATCTGAGGTGTTATGTTAAAGCTATGTGAGTCTCTTTGGGGGCTGAACGGATATTCAGAAGGCTTTGGAGAATTGTTAGCTCTTGTATTTTTTATTTACATATGCAGTACATAAAAGGGAAGCATCAGCAGGAAAGACCTACCCAGATTCTGCCACATGCTGAACAGTTCATATGCCATCATCACACGCATGTCCCCATACCTGAAAATAGTAACTGTTAGCGGAGGGAGGTTCAGTGAGACAGACCTGAAAATCCAATGGTCAGTACATCAGCACTGTTGTTTCTAATGCTCTCAAAACGCTAAGCCATTTGGTCATTGACTGAACTTTTAATACTTGGCTCTTTGGGAAACTAGCCATATGAGAAACTTGTGGATTTCTATAAGAGTCTGTCATAGAAAAATACTCCCATCTGGGCAAGTGTCAGAGAGATGAAGAGAAGACATCTGTCTTACTTATCTAGAATCTTCTTCCTCTTGGCTGAAGTAATGATTTCTAGCTGAAGGCTTGGCTGGTTTATGAACAGAACCGCCAGGCTAAAATAAGAATTCCACACCTAGAGAGACAGAAGAAGAATCATGTGACTGTCTAAGTCCTTAACATTGGAGGGAAAGTTACTAAATATATGCATGAAGCAGAGAGTCCATTTTATAATCTCAAATTCTTAAGATTTCCCCCTTTTAACTATCTTTAGAAATAGGCCTTTCCAAATTTTTGCTTTCTTGATTCCTTCTGAAGCTAACAGCATCTTCACAGATGTCTGGTTTCCACCACTTCCACCAAGGTGGCTCTCGGGTCATATTACAATAACCACCAGTCTTGGAATCTACAGTACTATGAACCTACTAGAGCAAAAAGGGGTGAGTGTGGGCTTCAGCGTACTATTACTATGACCAGCAACAGATTTTAGGCTCCCCTACCTTGAAGTCGAAGTCTGTTTCTGTGAAATTCTTGTGCAGTGCAGAGGACAGGTACTGGACAGTAGTGACTATGATGCTGCAGTGAGGAGACAGGCATTTGTACAATTAAAAGACCAGCAGTGGCACACCCAGCATCAGTTGTCTGCCTATAGGCAAAATTCTGGAAGACAACTTGCTCTTATGTAAGATATGGCTTTAAAGGAAAGAGAAAATGGCAAAAACTACACAGAAAACCAGTTTTAGAAAATGCCCGCTGGGTGGTGGCGGCGGTGGCGCACACCTTTAATCCCAAAACTTGGGAGGCAGAGGCAGGCGGATTTCTGAGTTCGAGACCAGCCTGGTCTACAGAGCGAGTTCCAGGACAGCCAGGGGATACACAGAGAAATCCTGTCTTGAAAAACAAAACAAAACAAAACAAAACAAAAAAAAGAAAATGCCCACTAGCAGGTAAGACAGCAAAGGATGTCAGTGGGTCACTAATAACTCTTCTCTCTAAACTTTGTGTTTTT
>JADRCC010547953.1:0-11465 GCA_019843855.1 Hylomyscus alleni
GGCCTTGGTATACCTTTGCCGACCCTCTGCTCTGTGTTGTAGTAAGTGTTTCCTTTAAAAGGAAATGGCAGAAATTTGAGTTGATTCTAGGCAGGAAGTGAATGCAGTTGCTTACCACAGTTAAATGAACCTTCTCCGAACAAGTTTTGAAATCTTCATTTTGATGCTGACACTCTTGGATTTTACACTCGCCCATTGTGATCTGATGTAGATAAGTCTTCCAACCTTTGACTTTTTTTTTCCACTCAAAGGCAGATCGGTTATCTTCCTGAACAGCAACAAAAAAATGTTATGTACTGAAAATTTTAACATTTTATGTAAAATGCAAGTCATTGTGGAAATGCCAGTCTGAGCCTTTCTTTTTGCCAGTCTCAATTAAGAGCTTCAGTACTTTTAAAGAATTGAGGGAGCTATTGACTGGTTCATTCGATGGAACTTTGCAAGGGAAAGCATGCTTTAAAAAAAAAATTGTCGAATGATTTGACATAAAGTAGAATTTATGTTAGACATTACTTGTATATATATTGGGTATGGTTTCTTCTTGAATTTTAATTTTAATGGACTTTTATTTAAAATAGTTTGGTTTTTTTTTTTTAATCAAACTAGAAACCAGTTAAATGATTTCTTTCTCAGTGTGACAGTGCTTGGTGGTAGTTCATTTGTTACTACTTTCTGTCCCCTTCACTGTAAAACACAGTTTGATAACTTTTTTTTGTGCTAGTGCATTTTTTCCCCCTCAATCCCGAGGTTTGGGTAATTTTTTTTTTTTTACTATATAATATGAAAACAGAAAACCATTTTAAATTTTGTCTATTTACAAATCTTAAGATAACTTATACTCTCTTTCACATAAGTACCTATAATGTGAATGTAGCACATTAGTCAATATTGACTGCATGGAGCACTTTAAAGTGAACAGTATGTTACATTCTAGACACTGATGTGAGTTTCCAGTTTTTTTCATAGATAAACTTACATTATGGTTATCCGTTTTTGCCTTGTACTGGGTGTCTGAATTTTGCTTTTATTACAGACTTGTTACAAAGACAATTTAAATTTATTTAAATACAAATAATAGGTATAATTTTTCCTTGCTTAGGAATGACTTTTTTGTCACTAAGGAATTAATTTTGTTAGTTTGTCTTGGAAACTTGTAAACTATCATTGAATGCTGTTAATGAATGAGTACTATTGAAAAGAAAATTCACGTAAAGCTATGCCTCCATATGTAGGGAGGCAAGCTGCTTTCAAGATCTCAATCTTAGTTAAAGAGAGGATGTAGAGCAGAGCACCTGTTGGGAGGGAAGTGGAAGAGGAAGCAGAGGTGTGTGTTGTGTAGTGATCCGTTGATATTTGATGGCAGTGTTTGCCTGAAGTTAACTTGGTTTGATCTTTGTTCCTAGGAACCCAAAGGGGAACCTTGTGATCTTTTGAGTAAATGGTTTTAGCAATTTTGTTTGCAGAAAAATGTTAGTCTAGTTCATTCTAGTCATCACTGCGCATAGGCAGGGGTGGGATACACTGGAACATTTTATACTCGTGTGTGTGTGTGTGTGTGTGTGTGTGTGTGTGTGTAGGCATGTCTGCGCATGCACATATACATATAGGTATATACATGTGTGTGTACATATATAGGTATATACATATATATTCACTTTGTGTATGTATGTACATGTAGGTGTGTATGCCATAGTATATGTGTTGATGGGGACTTGGTTTTCTTTCTACTGGGTAAGTTTTGGGGTGGAAGACAGGTTGTCAGGCTTTACACCAAGCACCGTTACCCACTAAGCCATCTCTGGCTCTCTCTTTTTAAGATGTGGTCTCAAATTCCTGGGCTAAGCCTCTAAAATGATAGGAAGATGTGTACCACTACCTTTTGTCATTCTTTGATGTTTTTAATGGTTGTACAAGTTGTATTGATATCCCATAATATCACCCTTCCATGAGGTTCCGACTTCTCACTTTTGAATAATACTGTAAGAATATGGATAATGCATTGAGTTAGTATTTTTCCCCCTTGGGCTTTTGGAAGTAGAATTACTGAAGGATAAGGACATTTTACAAGTTTCTTGTTTCATGTTGTTGAATTATTGCAACATTTCTAGAAGATAACACTTTTAATTCAAAGTGATCCAAATGAACTGTAAACTGGGGTGACAAAATGGCTTAGTGGGTAAAGGCAGTTGCTGCCAAGTGTGATTAAGATAGACATTCATTCCTTGGGATATAAATGGTAGAAAGGAAGAAATGGTTCCTGCAGTTGCCCTCTGACTCCTACACAACCACCTCTGGCATGGATATGCCCCCCCTTCAATAAGAATGATAAGTAGACTAGAAATTGATAGGAGTTGTGAACTGTCTGAGCCTAAAAGGCAGAAAATGATAATACTAGGGAATTAGGAGTTTAGCATTTGCTACAAGTTTAGTATTTAGTGTTTTCTTTTAACTCTTTAATATTTAACTTTCCTGATGCATGTTAGAAGTAGTTTTGTGAATAGTGATAGATAAGAGTAATACTAAAGTGGCATTTTGATAAATACAAACTTAATCTTATTGATTAGAGCTCATGGGAATGTTATGAAACTTTTCTTTTTTGTGGTCTGGTAAAACTGGGGCAGATGCTTAAGAGTGAAAGTCAGTAATGGATGCAATAAACTTTAGAAAGCAGTAATTGCTGCGCAATGACTTGTTCTATTTTTGGATGGCTCTGGATAGGCATCCTCATCATGCAGCTGAACACTAATGATTCCTCTGTGAAACCACACCTCATGTACTTTACAGGGCTGCCTTCCTTTAGGTAGCCTAGAATCTAAGATTAAGTCAAGGAAGTGGTTTGAAAGAGTGGAGAAAAATAATGCTAGTGGCCCCTTTGCCTTTCCCTTTTCTTACTGTTCTCTTAAAACATTAAATGGCATACACTAGTTGATTAGAAAATAAAAGTTTGTTATCCTAAATGTTTGAAAGGCAAGGTTGAGGTAATTATTTAAGGGAGAATATGTGGTTCAAGAGAAAATATAAAGAGGCCAATTCAGGAAGGATTTGATTTTTGATAGTTATGCTAGTTGTTAAGAGTACTGACACCTGTATATTTGTTCTTTTTCTTTCATTTGTATACATGTGTGTCTATGTTTTATTTATATATGAACCCAGTATCTCCCATATGCT
Source organism: Hylomyscus alleni (assembly GCA_019843855.1). Taxonomy (NCBI): domain Eukaryota; kingdom Metazoa; phylum Chordata; class Mammalia; order Rodentia; family Muridae; genus Hylomyscus; species Hylomyscus alleni. Next base: position 3,169 of record JADRCC010547953.1, read on the forward strand.
ATGCAAATTATTTACTTCTGAGTGAACATCCTCGTAACCTTCAAAAAAAATATTTTTATATGTGTGGTTGTTTTGCCTGCATGATGTATATCTGTGCGCCATGTGTGTATCTGGTGCTCTTGGCAGCCAGAAAAGGAAGACTGATCTCCTAGAACTGGAGTTACCGTGTTTGTGAGCCACCGTGTGGATGCTGGGAATGAAACCTGGGTCCTCTGGAAAGAGCAGCTCTTAACTGCTGAGCCTGCTGAGCCATCTTTCCAGTCTCCCCCTCCCCCCCTTTTAAATTTTCAGATGTGGTTTCAATAAGGAGGTTAGGCTGGCCCCAAACCTTTTTAAAAAAGCATTTATTTATTTGTATCCATGTTTACGTGTATGAACATGTACACCCCACCCTCACTCACATATGTGTAGAGGTCAGAGGACAACTGCAGGGAGTTGTTACTTTCCTTTTAATGTGTGGGTCCCTGAGATTGAACTCTGGTCATCGGGTTTGACAGCAAGCACTTTAACCTGCTGACTTTGCTGGCCCTGGCCTGAACTTTTGATCCTCTTTCTTCAGCCTCTCAAGCCACTGATTGCATCCTAATTTTATTTTCCTTTGTTGTACTCTGGAGCCTGAACACAAGACCACTCATATTAGACAAGTGCTGTAGTCTGGACTATAAGCCCAGTTTGACAGTTAAATTCCTTTGTCTCTTAAATCCTGTGAGGTGATTCTGAAAAACATGTGAGTTAATAAAACATTTTTGTTGTTGTTGTTGCTGTTGTTTTGTTTTTTTCCCCCAGTGCTGTAGGTCAATCCTAAGACCTTGTTTGTGGTAGACAAGAGCCACATCTTTAGCCTGTGGGATTAAAAATTAACTATTATTAGTATTAGTTTTCAGGACCAAAATTTGGAGTGATGATATGTTTATGAGGTAGAAGCATAGGTATTTTTTTATATGACGCCCAAGATAGTCTCAAACCCATGATTTTCCTGCCTCAACCTCCTGTGTGCTGGGATTATAAAATGTACCAACCATCATGACTAGCTTGGACCAAGGCTTCTAATATCAGGATTATTACTTTTAAATTTGCATAAGTTCAACTACAGTAAATATAATAGACAATATACATTATTAGATATTTTGCCTGTACATTACAGTGATTCTCAGATTATTTATAGCTACAGCATTATATGAATGACTTCAGTTTTACTTAGTAGTGTTAGTAAAGATGATATCAGAGTGCTCAGAACATACTTAATGAGTATTGAAGCTACAGTAAATGTTGTTACCACCACCCATTGGAGGTAGTAAAGAGAAGACTGGCTGGGCAGCAGTGGCCTTTTAGTACCAGCACTCAGGAGGCAGAGGCAGGTACATTTCTGATTTCAAGGCAGGAGGTGGAGGCAGGAGGATTAGGAGTTTGAAGCAACTCTTTTTTTTCTATAAGATAAGCTATATACATGCAAAATTGTCTATGCAGTTTTGAGTCTGTGAAACTGGAGTCCTTTGGATGACCTTGAATTTCAGATCTTGTTTTAAATGCTGAGATTATAGGTTTGTGCCTGTATGCACATGAGGATTTATGCAGTGTTGGGGATTGAATCCACAGCTCTGTACATGTGAGACAAGCACATAACTACTTCACACCCCCAGCCTGGAAAGGATCTTTTTAAGGCAGCATTCAATGAAGTGGTATTTACTATTCTTGTTTTTGCCTGAGATGGCTCTCTTTATCTTGACTCATTGGATATATAGGAATTTAAAGCTCTTGTTATCTGGAAATAGTTTGTCCTTGTATAGTATGTTTGATACTTTTTACATTATTTTAGTTAAGATAGGTGTGAAATATATATACACATGTATCTGTGCACAACTTGTGTGTCTGGTGCCCTTGGAGGTCAGAAGACTGTTAGATCCCCTGAAATTGTAGTTGTGGACCGTTGTGAACTGCCATGTGGGGTTCTGGAACGTAATTCAGATCCTCTGTGAGAACTTCTCTTAAGTGCTGAGCCTTCTCTCCTGTCCTGTGCATATATTACCATTTTGAAGGCATACATTTTCGCCCATCTCTGAATTGTGATGCTTCCTACAGTTTAGAGTTAAGCTTTTTTTGGTCAACTTTTTTCAAACTTTATGGATTGAAAACAAAACAAAACATCTACTTATTCACATGAGTGTGTATGTGCCCTGTGCCTGTTGGTGCACTGTGCACATGAGTGTACTACCAGCAGAATCAAGATCGCCCTGGAGCTGGGCTTGCCCTCCCTCTACTTCATGGTTTTTAAAATCTGTAATGTTAGAGACCAGTGAACTTGCTAATTTACATTATCACACACTGAAGCCCCCTAAACCCCTCTGGTAGTGGTTTTTAATAATTGAATAAATACCTCAGTACTTCCTTTTTCATCATATGTAGCACAGACCTTTACTAAATGCTAGATACTAACTTATATAAATGCTAATTCTAAGTTACATGAATAGATATTTTGGGGGAGTTGGGAATTGAACCCAGAATCTTTAGTAAATTCTTTAAGTATTAGCTAGGCTAGTATTCTAGTGCCAAGCTATATCTCAGCTCAAAATATGTATTAGTTTAAAAACAAAACAAAACATTTCTTTGTTGGAGTGGGAGATGGGCCAGATGTCCCATAGTGAACATTAGAGGTTAAAGACAATTTGTAGAAGTTTATTCTCTTCCTTTCACCATTTGGTTTACAGGGCTCAAACTCAAATTATCAAGCTTGAGAGCATACACCTTGATGGCCACCTGAGCCAGCTTACTGGGCGCCAAATATATTTTAACAAAAGAATCCTTATATTCCTCAGTTTCGGAGAACTAACTCAATTGATGTGTCTAACTAAATATTATTGTCCACTACCACTTTAGGAAATACAACTTATTTTTACAACTGCTCTATGAAGTAGATACTAGAAATTATTACTTAATCTTATTTTACAAATAAGGTAATACACAGGTTAAATAAGAGTCTTGACATAGATACTAAGTGACAGAGCCTGCATTTCTACTATGTGTTTGACTTTAGTGCCTTTGGTCTGTCTTTAGAAATTTATATACTTTTGGCCAGTGAGGCAGCTCAGCAGGTAAAGGTCCTATGTCCACCAAGACTGGAAAACTGAATTTGATTCCCAAGGTCCATGTTGTAGAATGAAAATGCTGACTCCTGCAAGTTATCTTCTAATCTCAGTGCATGCAAATGTGCGTGTGAAATTTTTTTTTTTTAAGATTTTATAAATGAGTACACTGTAGCTGTATTCACCACCAGAAGAGGGTGTCAAATTTCATTATGGGTGGTTGTGAGCCACCATGTGGTGGCTAGGGTTTGAACTCCCGACCTTCAGAAGAGTAGTCGGTGCTCTTACTTTCTAAGCCATCTCAGCAGCCCTTGTGTGTGAAATTTTAAAATAGAAAAATTTGTATACTATCAAGACCCCTTTATGCAGGAGACAATCTAACTTTATAGATATTTCTGCCCTAATAGTTTATAAAGTATGCTGTAGAATGTGTACAAAGAACCTGATGAGTGATTTCTGTTCTGTTTGCCTTTCAAGATGGTGATGGAATTTCCTGACAATGTTTTAAATCTTGATGGGCATCAGAATAATGGTGCACAACTAAAGCAGTTTATTCAGGTAATGGTTTTTAAATCATTGTTTTCAGTCATGTATGTGTATGTTTCTAAACTATTTAATATTTAGCTATAACTTCTAATTTCTTTTTGTTGTTGTTCATTTGTTTGAGAGCTGGCCTAGAACTCTATGTAGAGTAGATTGACCTTGCACTCACAGAGATCTGCTTGCTTCTGCCCCAGATGTGCTGGAATTAAAGGTTTGTCCCACCACACATTAGCTGCTGCTGCTGCTTTCATTTTTACTGTTGTAGTAAATACAGTTATGTATCTGATTTATAGATTACTCATGTGAAAGAATTGAGTTGTGTTCACATTTTATAGGTTTAAAAGCATTTGATTTTATCAGGTCATCTTTCCTAGTTTTTATATGATAGGGTGTGCAACATTTTATTAAGAACTTGCTGGAGCCAGGGATGTCACTTGGTACCAGAGTATTTTCTCAGCATGTGTTAGGTCCTGAGTTTGATCCCCTGCACTGCCAATATATGTACAATGTATACTTTTAAATAATTTTTTTTTTTTTTTGATTTTCGAGGCAGGGTTTTTCTGTGTAGCCTTGGCTGTCCTGGAACTCACTCTGTAGACCAGGCTGGCCTCGAACTCAGAAATCCGCCTGCCTCTGCCTCCCAAGTGCTGGGATTAAAGGCGTGCACCACCACCTGGCTTAAATAAATTTTTAATGTCAGTCCTTCAACATTAATTTCTTAATTTTTATTTTTATTTTTTTTAAATATTTATTTATTTATTATATGTAAATACACTGTAGCTGTCTTCAGATTCACCAGAAGAGGGCTTCAGATCTCATAACGGGTGGTTGAGAGCCACCTTGTGGTTGCTGGGATTTGAACTCATGACCTAACAAAAAGCAGTCAGTGCTCTTCCCCGCTGAGCCATCTCACCAGCCCAATTTCTTAATTTTTAATTATTTAGACATAAGATACTTTTTAAATACTCAAAAGTATATGATTAAGGTAATAGGAAATGAATTGTTAGATTACTTAAGAATTCTTTTTACTTTTAAAGATTGCTTTGAAAAGCTAATGGTAAAAATGAAGAAATACTTGAATATTCTTTTCTTATCTGTTTTTCTGGAAGTGTTAGTTGTAACATAACAGTTCCTTTCCTTGAGTAGAAGAAATTACTTATCAGGGTTTTGCCCGTTTCTCTGTTGCTGTAGTTTCCATTCATTTTTCTTCCTTATCATAACCAGTAGGTTATATTCATGTACACTAATTTAGTAGTTACTCATTGCAGGACTGGTTTTTTCCCAAAGATAGAAGTCAACAGTGATAAAAGAGTCGTTTTATGTCTTAAGGAATCTTCATTTTTCTTTCTTCCTTTCAGCGACACAGTATGCTTAAGCAACAAGATTTAAGTATTGCCATGGTGGTAACATCACGCGAAGTCTTGAGTGCCCTTTCTCAGCTTGTCCCATGTGTTGGTTGTCGTCGAAGTGTGGAACGCCTCTTTTCTCAGCTTGTAGAGTCTGGAAATCCTGCCCTTGAACCCCTGACAGTAGGGCCCAAGGGAGTACTATCTCTGACTCGGAGCTGCATGACTGATGCAAAAAAGCTTTATACATTATTTTATGTACATGGGTGAGTATAGCTAATTAAGAAAAATGCTTTAATTTTAAACAACTTGATAACAATAAGACCTTGCAATGGGGGAAACCTCTATTTGGTTAGAGCAGAGATTGAATTTAGCAGTTTTATTGAGTAGCTTCTACTTTCTGCTTTCATATGAAGAAAGGTATAAAGTAAGCAAAAAATTATTAAGTATAAGTTACAAAGGAAAATTAAAATGGGTAACAGAGAATGAGTGGGCTAAATTAATACGAAGAGTGTGATTTGGCAATGCCCTTGTGATAAAGAAATGAATAAAAGGAGGGATCCTAATTTTGTCTGGATGAAGGAACAAAAGGAATAGCAAGCATAAAGGGTCTTGACATGTCTGAGGAATAATAAGAGCATGTTGGCTAGAGCCAGCTGAGAAAAGAGAACAGTAATAAAAGATGAGATCAGAAGAATAAATATTGAGTTGTGGTAGGTGGGTAGTGCCTTATAGGTCATGCTGAGGTTTTTACTCTTGAGTTCACAGGAAGCTTTGGAGGGTTTTGAGAGATGAGCAACAGTCTCACTTGAAATTTGGCCTATAGTGACCTTTGTATTGAGAATACCATGAAGAGAGTACAAGGGTAGCTCGAGAAATCAAGAAATAGCTTGTTCAAAGTTAAGTAGGGAATGTGACATCAATTGCAGGTGATTAAGATACCAAGAAATGATAGGATTCTGAAATATTTTGAGGACTGAGTAAGATACCAAGAAATGATAGAATTTTTAAATATTTTGAGGATTGAGTAAGATACCAAGAAATGATGGGATCTTGAAATAGTTTGAGGATTTGTAAATAGGATTTTGTATAGGTAGATAAGGGAGGAATAGCTTTAGTGATGGTTTTTAGATTTGTGCTATAAGGTGGTATAGGCAGACCAAGGTACTTCTTGTCAAGACTGATAGATCCCCAGGACCCACGTGGTTTGAGGAGAGAACCAGCTCCCAGACATTCTCCCCTGACCTCCACATGTGCTTGAACCCACCCACATACATGCATGCACGCATGTATACATATATAAGTGTAATTAAAACAGTCCTTTAAATATAGCATGATTTCCTTTACTGAGATGGGCACAACTAGGTAGTAGTTTTTCAAAGTTCTTATGTATGTGTTTAAGATATCGACTGGACATCCACAGTGTTTGCTTGTGTCGTTTACTGAGGTAGGAAAAGGGATTGAAAGACCAAACCCAGAGGTTCTTCTGTTTGGAGGTGGTAGGGACTTCAGTTTGACTTTTTTTTTTTTTTTTAATTCATTTTAAAGTTTAGGGAACTGATCTTATCATGTTTGTTTGTTTGTTTTTTGGTTTTTTGAGACAGGGTTTCTCTGTGTAGCCTTGGCTGTCCTGGAACTCACTCTGTAGACCAGGCTGGCCTCGAACTCAGAAATCCACCTGCCTCTGCCTCCCAAGTGCTGGGATTAAAGGCGTGCGCCACCACTGCCCGGCTTATCATGTATATTAGGCAAGCGCCGTACCTCTGAGCTATAGCTCCAGCTTGAAGAAGGAGAAGGAGAGGAAGAAGAACAACAAGAAGAACAAGAACAAGAAGAAGGAGAAGAAGAAAGCTTTAGAGTTTTTTAACATAGAAATAACATAATCTGATATTCTGATTTAAAAGATATTAATAATTTAATATTAATATTGATTTAATACTAACTTAATCTGATATTCTGATTTATTACTCTTACTAAGTAAAGTCTATAATGTAAAAGGCAATGGTGGCCATATGGAACCATTTGGAAAATAGTAGTTGACTAAAGGTTGGTGGGTTGGGAAAGGGATATAAGTGATAGGATTGTAGATCTATATAAAGGTTATATAAGTTGATGTGCTTTGCTAATTGATTGAATGTAGGATGTGTTTCTTTATCCATGAGCCAGCTTTCCAGTCCAACATTGTATATTGATATAACATTTCTGTGGTTTACCTCTCAACGGTAGTATGTATTTAGATAACATTTGAGGAAACAAAGATTGGTGAAAGTCATAAACAGTGTCTAAAATTCAGACACACTGGCAGCTATGAGGATAAGAGTTGTAGTCCAGGGACAGAGGGCACTGAGTAAAGTGGGTTTGTTCCAACTAGACTGGGCAGGTATGGAGAGGGGAAATAAATATAGACTGCTTTAGGTATTTACTGTAGAGACAGAGTGAGAATAGATGATATCTCTGTAATACTGTTAAATACTCCTTTTCAAAAAAGGGCAGCTGATAGTAATTTTTAAAATTTGCAAGCATAATGACAAACCTTTAATGATTTATTTTTTAACTAGGTCCAAACTAAATGATATGATAGATGCTATTCCAAAAAGTAAGAAGAACAAGAGATGTCAATTACACTCTTTAGATACACACAAACCTAAACCTTTGGGGTAAGTAGAAATAAATGTCAAAATGTTTCATCAATGTTAAGTATATTAATGTTAGTCATAATTAGTGAAAAGGATAACATTACTAGCTTTGTTAATTGGATTACATTCTGACAGATGTCAAAATAAGCATGTTCTTGGGTCCTATGGGTCTTTCTGCATTGAAACTATATAAGGTCACTGAGTTTTAAGTTTTTTTCCTTTATGTTGCAGGGGATTAGGAATTTTGAGAAATTTATGTCACTAATTTTAAAGTTTTCAAAGTAGTAATATTTGATTTGTAATCATCATGTTTAAATTGTTTTTGTCTTTCTTATTTTTAGGTCTCCCTAATTTATTAAGGATTTAAAAAAAGCCTTACTCAGTTATGGTGATGTGTATTTGTGTAACTAATTTTCAGTTTTCTTGGTTGGGTACACAATCCTGGTTTGCCCCCATTTCCTGGCACAGTGCCACAGTTGTTTACTGGTTTGCCTCAAGTGTTCTTGGGGAGGATAGAGTCAGCATGATTTACAGGGAGTTGAGATAAATTTTTGTTTTGGGAAGAATAAAGTGATATAAAACTGTTTTGAGTTAAATATCTCCGTGTCCTTGGGACTATTTTATAGACATTTTCTTTCTCTAACAATAAAGAACCACATATCCAGGTTTTTATGCCCAGGAAGAAAAAAAAA
>JADRCC010547965.1:0-10059 GCA_019843855.1 Hylomyscus alleni
GCATAGGTGGAGGGGGTTTACATTGTATAGGAATGACTACCCATTTGTACACCTGCATACAGGGGTTACATTGTATAGGAATGGCCATGTATTTGCATACCTACATATAGAATCAGCACTCAGCTGGCATTTCCCAGGTGCTGCCCATGTTAGGACTTTTATGGGCTGTTGCTATTGTTTGAGATTGGGGCTCTCACTGGTCTGAGTTCACTGGTTAGGCTGGGCTAGCTGGAGAGTGAGCCCCAGGGATCTACCTCTTCCTGTCTCCCCATCCCTGGGATTATAAGTATGTGCTGCCACATTCAGCTTTTCAGCATGAGTTCTGGGAGACTGAACTCAGGTCCTCATGCTTGGTAGGCAAGCACTTTACACACTGGGCTGCACCTTGGACTTTTGACCTCAGCTCTAAGATGTCAATGGCTTTGTTCTTGCTGTGTTGAATTCTAGAACCACATCTATGCACAACACAGCTCTGCTTCTTCTTCCTGGTACCCACAAAGGTCTAGATCTCAACTCAGACACTCATTAACACAGGTGTCTGGGGCTTCCCTAGAAATCATGTGGCTCTTGCAGCTCCTACTGGGCAGGGCCTGCTGTGGCCTTCCCAGAAAAGCCTCTCTCCTTTGTCCTTACAGGGCCTGAATTGGCCTAGTTCTGGGAAGCTGCCCAGTGGGAACCAACCTTGTTTGCAGTCCTTGTCTGTGTTTGGCATAGGGGAGCCTTTCCTCAAGGGACAGCCTGTACCTGAGCTGACTCAAGCTGAAAGGGTGGCCTGGCCTTCCTTTTCCAGATCTGTGGTTTGATAGTATTCCCGACCCAACCACAGTTGCCTTGGCAGCAGGCAGTCCCTGAGGCCTGCTGGGAAAATTCCATACTCCAATTTGGCACCTGTTCCTGGTAGCAGACAGGCCTGAACTGCTGGGGAAGAATGCAGACATGATAAGTTAGATACTGAACTAGTTGGGGCAATAGCAGTCCCGTAGACAAAAGGAGTCTGAGAAGCTGAGTGAGGGAATGGCTTCCCTTAGCTTCCGTGTGAGCAGTAAATTCCTGCCCTCCCCAGGATGGCCCCAGTCTAGCAGGATGGAGCGCAGATGATCCCTGATGGCCTACGTGCCAGCCACAAGGAAGCTTGAGCACTGCTAGTTCACCCTCCACAGAGAATCCCTTCTCTAGGGATGAGAGCTGCTGTTCGTTCCAAACCCCAGTGAGCTGGAATGCATCCACCCCTGCCCCTTACATGTAGCTGCAGTGCTCTGTGGTCAGCTGAATCAGGAGAGAGGAGGGATGGCCTGTCTGTATGGGAAATGTCAGACCTTGCTCTGAAATCTGAAGTATAAAAGCCATGTGACCATACGGGAGCTATAGCTCTAAAATTCTTCACTGCCTCATGCTCCATGTCCTCAGTTCCTCCGGATGGCAAACGAGCTTCCATCTTAATGATAGTCTAGCAGAAAATAATATGGACAAAGCGTTGATTTCTGTTTTATTCCAAGTGGCTGAATGGGTAAAAGATGAAGGCGAGAAGAGACAGAAATAACACTCCATGGCTGTCTCATTTGCTCTGGGGAAATCTCCTAAGAGGTTAACACTGCGCCTCACGCTTTGAAGCATGTGTGTATCCCAGGCTGGGAGCTGGGAAGCCGGTCCAGACTCCCACAGCTGCGCTGCCCAGCCAAGCAGAGAGGGAAGGGACAGCCGGAGGTGCAGGCCTAAGCTTTGGTAAACCAGTGTTGACGTCACATTTTATCCACAACTAGAAAACACAGGAGAAGCAATGAAATAAAGCAAGATAAACAAAACAAAGAGAGAGAATAAAGAGGGAACCCTGCTTCCTTTACTGGGAGGAGAATGGAGAAAGAGCTGGAAAAGAAAAGGACCCACAGTGCGCTCAGGCCTCCCATGGGATATGACAGCCACTGCCCTCCTCCAGGTATGCTGAAAGTACCAGATTCCAGGAACAGAGGGAGGGCTCCAGTTGGTACCTGAGAGGCTTCCAGGTAAGCATCCTGACCAAGGCATGCCGCTGTGTGGAGAAAGGACAGCCAGGAATACACCCAACAACACCGCAGACAACCCAAGTGGCCAGGCTTCTGTGCGATCTGAGTCCTTGAGCTACAAAGGCAGGGGTCCCAATCCTCACCCCATCGTGTAGGGAAGAAGGCTCTGATACCAGGAGAAAGGTTCTAAGCGTCTTGCAAATGTGTAAATCCTTTTAATGAGTGTCCATAGAAAAGGCATGAGGTCATCATCACCTCACAGAGGCAGAGATGGGTGCCTAGCAGAAGCGAAATAAGCTTGCAGCCAGCACCCTTTGATGGTGAGTATGGCTTTAAAACCTTCAGAGGCTGACTGACCGAGGGAGAGGCAGAACAGTCTGAGGGCAAAGACAACAGACACGCTATGAGTTCGGCGTACCTTCCCCTGGCCTCACGTGACTCTCGTGTTAAGCAGAGGCTGGAAGAGGGCTGTGTGCTTGCTGATAGCGGGTCATGTGCCCAGATACCCTGTGACTCACCTGCAGAAGGCACTCACCACAATCCATCTGCTGCCCCTGTTCTCAGCCTCCAAACAGAGCTGGCAGCTGGAGATGGCCCAGGGACCTTCACTTTCCCTCCCTTTCCCATCCCACCTATCAGAAGTGGCTCAGTTCCGGTCACTAATCCTTAGCTGCCCTGTGGTCTGAAGAACACTCACTCCTGTGTTAGCCAGCTAAGGCTGCCCTGATGAAATGTTCCCAACTGGTGCTTCCAACCAGAGAGTTAGAGATCGACCACCATGGGTGGTGTGCAGAAAGCCACCTCTCAACACCAGACTGCTTGCCTGTGTGCCCAGATCCTTGGGAACTGGCCACACTGGATTAGAAACCTCCTTATCGATCTCATTTAGCCTTAGAGCTCCCTTTTAAGGTCTCCAAATACTGCCGGGTGGGAGTTTAGAGTTTTACATGCGGACCTGGATTCATGGGGACACTGTCCTGTCCACAATACACTTGGTAAATGCACTATTCCAAATGTGATTCCAGATTTAATTCCCTTTAAGCAGGAGGTGAGATAGGGAGCCCAGGACCACCACCTTGACCCTGCTGGTGTGGAAAGAAAGCCCCGTGCTTTTGTCTCCTGGCGGGGATAGTCCAGGCATGGTCAGCGGAAGATCTTTGTTATTTTGTCTTTGCCATTGGAGGTGGGAGCTCGATTCATGTTGTGTTTCTCTTCCCATCTATGTTCCTCAACACCACAGTTTATTTAGGTACTTGTGTATCCTTGGAGACGCTGAGAACTTCCGGGGGAATTCTGGCCTGCTCTCTTGCTGCCAGGGTGCTCTGTACCACGGAATCATCCAGGGCACGAGCGAGATGATCTTAGCAGCAATTCGTCACGCCTCCCACAGCAGCATCTGCCAGATGCCCCCGGACATTTCACAGATGAAACAACCTCTCCATTAGCGATAATATGCACTCGAACCTCACAAGGCTCCTCACAAGAGGAGAAGGAGAGTGTGACTTATTCTAAATTATATTGATTACTGAGTGCATATAAGTGAGCTGAGGTACAGGGAGATTTATAAGCATCCTGAGACTTTTCCTGGAGGATGGCATCAGATCATGTGACCTCCCAACTTATTATCAGCCTCTTTTACCACACGCTAGAAGGAAGTGTAAGAAATAAGGCATCTGATTTTAAAAGAACATTTTAAAAATCTCTTTTAGAGTAATATGCTTTAAGGAAAAGATATATCTGACTTGGCAATGAAAATTGTCAGTCAAATTCATGAGACTTGGGGTCTGTGAATCAGCTGCTTCCACGTTTATGGCAGCGGATGTGCCCAGGCGGTGGACCACGCCTTTGACAACTTGCTTTTCTGGTGGTGTGTTCAGCACAATCCTTCTGACGATCTTACGGAACGGTGGCCAGATGAAAGATGGCCTTCTAGAGAATCAGAGGACCCTGCCCTTCTCCCAGGATGAAGGAGGTGCACTGTGAGGCCACCCTGTCTAGGATGGAGTTTGCTCAGGGAACAGCAGTTATCATTCTCCATGTTGCAAATTCTGTTTAGGAAGATCAAGGGCTCTTCCCTAAGAGTGAGCTATGGGAGAGCTCTCTCTGCACCTACAATCTCACTTCAGGAATTGGAAATTGGGGGAGGGTGTGGTGGGCATTCTCAAACCAACCACTCCAGGCAGACAGACCTGAGCTTGCTCCTTCCCCTCTCCTTTGGATCTCCGACTCGATTTAGAAACCTCTTCAAGGGAACAGCTGTCAACAGAGGGCGTTGGCACCGGGCACCTCCTGGGCAGCTCAGATATCCCAGTGCCCCACACGGCACTGTGCAGGCCTCCCACCCTTCTCTTTATTTTTATCCAAATGAAGCCAAGTCACAGACTTAGCCGGGGCCTGGTAAGATGTGCTGGGTTATGGGGAAGAGTCAAGGCAGGGTCCTGGACTATAGACAGGCACAGCTCATAATCAACACGCACAGGCATCACCCGTCAGCCAGGAAAACGCACGCGCTCTGATTGGTTAAGTATGGAATGGGTTCTGAGAATCAGCTTATATTTTTGTTTCTTTTTAACATAACATGACTATATTTTTATCTGTGCGCAACTATACTTAACAGTACTATATCAAGTTAGACAGAAGGAAGTTGTTCTCTTTTTAGTGTTCTCATCAAAAAGCATTTAGTATAGCTGCTAGACAACACAGTAAGCTGAGTCCAGAATCGCTATTTAAAAACCTCTTAAGGAGGTTCTTCTGCCCTAGACATAAAATAATCTCGTTGTTGTCAATGGTTTGGGCTTGCCGTGCCCCCGACAGGCTCCTGTGTTTGTACAGCTGCTCCTCAGTGGGTGTCACAATACTGGGGAATTGTGGAACCTTAGCTGCCACTAGGAATTGGGGACCTGGGGGTGAGCCTTGAGGGTTACAGCTTTTCCTGCTTCCCAACCCATCTCTGTTACTCCATCAGTGTCATGCGAGAAGCCGTGAGTACAACTCCTGCCACCACAGACAGCCCCGCTTCAGCTGCCCTGCCTTCTCCACCAGGGTAGATCTTCCGAGTCAAAATAAACCACTCCTTCCTTATTTCTGTCAGGCATTTGGTCACAGTGACAGGAAAACTCAGAGAGCTGACTGTCCCCTCCCCTACCTGCTTCTCTTAGAGCCGATAATCTGGGTACCTGGAGAAAGGCTCTACCCTCTGGGGGCTCATAGTAGAATGGAAAGAGATGAAGTCTATGCGATTGTATGGAATCTTCTGGAGTACCCCCCAGTGTCTGCTCTGAAGTGGCTGCCCTGGGATACATCAGCTGGCGACTCTCCTCTAGGCTTCCAAGTTAATCTGATAAACTGATCCAAAAGAGTGTTAATGGATGAATGGCATAGATGTCCTGTGTCGATGCAGACAGTCTAGGCACCTAGATAATCTTAAGCTCCATGGTCCTGCTTTGTAAGGGCCTCTCGGCTTGTGTCATAGTGCTCAGTGCTTGGTATCTTTTTCTTTCCCTACGTGCACCCAGTAGGGCTAGTGCCTCAGAGACTGCACCCAGGTGGGTTGCCCTGGGTCTCATCAAAATCCAAGCAAAGCTACGAACCCAGTCAAAGTAAAGGAGAATGCACAGAAATCAGCGATGCCTGTGGGTCGATTGAATGTAATCACAGAATAAAACCCACGAAGCCCTTACTTTACCCTCTATGGTTTAGGCATCCATGTACTCGTAGATCTGGCCATGAGCATGTATGTGTGAGGTGGTTTACATATGTGACACGCTGAGCAAAACCCTAGAGGTGAGCAAGTCCTTTAAAGTAATGAACTTAGGAAGTTCAAGGCCACACATTTCCTGATGCCTTAATTTGCAACTGGAGTACAGCTTAACCTCTTCCTCGAACACCACTCGCTGCAAAGCTGTCTTGACTTGGGTCCTGCTGAAAGCTTCTTTGGGTCGCATCAGAAAGAGTCTGGAGCTTGAGCTTTTAGAGCCCTGTGCCGAGTGCGCTGTTTAATTGCAAACCCACGCCATGATCAAAAGTGAGCCCAGGAAAGGAGCCAGGGCCTCCGGAATAGAAGGAACCAGGGCCTCCGGAATAGAAGGGGCCATCATTGTACACATGGGACCAAGGTGTGCAAATCTTTCCACCAAGCTAATGAACTCTCCCAGGCCCCTTTCAGTTTGCTTCTGAGATTGGAAGGAAGCAGCAGGCAGATTGGATGACTTGCCCAGGGCCACAAAATTTGCCACTAGTAGGGTTTGGAATGACACACAGATTCACAGGAAAGCTCACAGACCTTCCTCTGCCAGGCTTACCTCTCTTTGGCTCGGCTACAGGGATATTAGGGTTGCTGGGAAGAAGAAAGGAGGAGAAACAGGAAGAGGAGGATGAGAGGAAGAAGAGAGAGAGAAGGAAGAGGAGGGAGAGGCAGGGAAGAAGGACATTCATATCACACAGACACAGTAGTATCTGATGGCTATAGATACCACGGTATCAGACAACTGTCTGTCTTCCACACACTCAGTAGAGGATGAAAGCCGAGAGCTGGCTACTCAGCAGACAGCACAGGCCAGTCCTGGGTCTGGGAGGAGGCTGCCTGCTGAGTCTCTGAGAAACAGATAGGCTTCACCTGGAGCACGCCCTGGACTCCAGCCAACCAGGTCCACACCCTGTGTATAGAGAACTTTGATTCTTACTGTCGGTTGCCCCAGATCCGGAAGGATGGGCTGCTGAGAATGTTCAAGGACAGCTCATTCTTTAATTCTAGTCTTCCCCAGTGACCTCATTCACAAAATTTGAGATAACTTTTCTTTCCCACTCTCTCCTGACTCACTGGGCTCAGAAGGCAACCCTAATCCTCAGATCCCTTGACCAGCTCTTTCGAAGCCTTTGGGGTCCAACTGGAAGAAGGACTTGAGTCTTGGATGGACAGATACACAGAAACTATGCTGTCCTTCATGTCTCTGCACACCACTGCTGTGTGGAATTTCCCGTGTGAGCACAGCTTGGGGGATGGCCTATCCCTGCACCTGTGTGACCCCTCTGAAGTTAAGAGCCTGTGAATAGTCCCAAGCTTCCCACACCTCAGACCTGACTAACTTGGCAGAAGTTAAGCTCTGTCATGGATTCTCTCATGCCTTGCTACTTAACTTCCTTCTCCTAAATGAGAACTGTCAGTGTGGAGCTAGACATTCACCACAGGGCAGACATTGCAGGAGAAAGAGCGGCCCAGGGTCCTTTCATAGGACCTGCTTCTCAGGAGCCACGGCCTCTGACAAACTGATGTGTGTCATATGTGTGTCATATGTGTGTCATATGTGTGTCATATGTGTGTCATATGTGTGATGTTCCCTTGTGTTGTCCACCAAAGGCCTTTGTCCAGTGTTGAACACTTTAGAGGTCCCAGCTCTGACATCACTTGCTCTAACTCTCACCCAGGCAAGTGAAGAGTCCACAGTCTTTAGGGACATGTCTAACAGTATTCCCTGTACCCTGTGATCCAGAACTCTGTCGCTCTAGGACTCCTGTCTGAACAGTTCAGGTCTAATTTCCAAGACCAGGGGCTATATCCAGACTCATTTATGAGGGGTAGCCAAGGGGCACAGTGTGTTGAAGAGGTGATAGGGGCTGGAGGCCATGCGTAAGTAGGCTGGGGTCACCACACATATGTGATTAGTTAGACCTTCCATGTCTACTCTTCCCCAGGCTCACTGCAGGTCAGGGTGTGAGAACCACTAATGTTCTTGTTTTAGGGAACACACCGGCTAGATCAGCACCCTACTCCACGTGGGTCCACATCAGTGCCCCACACAGCACAGGCCCAAGGCTAGATCAGCATCCCACTCCACAAAGGTCCAAGGCTAGGTTAGCACCCCACTCCACACAGTCCAAGGCTAGATGGACACCTACTCCACAAAGGTTCAAGGCTAGATCAGTGTCCTATTCCACACTAGTCCAGTGATCAACTTTCTGCTAATTTCTCCTGAACTTTTTTCTGCTGAAATCTAGAAAATATGCTTTCTATCGCCACTTAGAAATTTCATCTCAGAGTTCACATGATGAAAACTTGTGTTTAAACCTTTGCCTTAAACATCATATCCCTCTCCTGTTCCCACTCTCAGCAACTCTCATCTCCAATGGCCCAGGTGCTCAGGCTGGAGGACCTGGGAACACCTTTATTTCATGGTGGCCTTTAGTCCCTAACGTCAAATACATCAGCGGTATCCTTACATGTTACCTAAGATTTTTTTTTCTTGTACTCCTCCTCAAGCCACCATTGTCCCTTCTGCCCCCCACTGCTGATCTACAATCTACTTCCCCCTAATGATATGTCAGATGGGCCATGCCTTTCCCTGTGTGACAGTGGGGGACCAGTTTGTCACAGCCCATGGGTGTGGCCCCTGCCTCCCTTGCCTACCTCACCCTATCCTGCTCTGGAATCTGCTCAGCAAGCCGCCGCCTCACCCCTAACTCCCAGGGCACAGGAGGCTTCTCCACCCTTTGCACGGCTAGCACATCTGAATGTGAGGTTGTCACCAGCCCTGGAGACCTCATTCTGGCCATTCCTGGACTCCCAGTTGTCTCTTCATCACTACGATGCCTCCTGCATGTGAAATTGTTTTAGAAGATACAGTTTGGGATATGTCTGTCATTCTGGACATAAACTCTTTATGGCAGTGGGCATATGTGTCTGGCCCATACTTCTCTCCTCTGTGCCTAGGATAGCACAATCCACACAGTAGGCACAGGAATGAAAATATGATATGTATGTTATAGATACCAGTGGAGGACTGGTGGATATGACAGACAGCTAAATAAAAGTGACATCTCCTATGTCTCTGGGGAACTCAGGCTCAGTCATTTTACTCCAAAGAGTGAACTTAGTGTTAACTGTTTCTTCTGCTCATTCACATTGCCTTCAGAGCCCGTGTGTGCCCTCCCAGGCCCCAGACACTGTGAGAAATGGGTTCCCACCTCGAGAATGACGGCTTCCAGCTCTGTTCACTGGGGACAGAACCATACCAGAGTCCTGTGGGTTTGCCTGGGCACAGAAACGACAAGAACATCTCTGTTCCTGGTGGCTTCTGTCACTTTGTTTTCTTGCGTGCTTGGTGGCTTGGTACTAACTCACAACCAATCACCGCACTGCCAGATGGTGCGAAAGATTTACCGGAATTTCGTTTTCAAATAAACCACAAACTTGGATGAGCTAATGCTGTTCCACATAAAAAAGCCACAAAACTGGACAAATTAACGTTGTTTCAAGAAAAGAAACTGGTGGAAGCCATCAGCTTTGCCTGTCTCAAATGACTGCCCTGAGACCTACAAGAAGAGGTCCTTCCTGTAGGAGCCCAGGAAATAAAGCGACCAGGAAGCCCCTTTCTGTCACCATTGCTGCTCAACTAAAAATGTTTCTGTCAAGTTCACATCCTCACACCACGCACCCACGGGTGGCAATATTCCATTCCATTCTGTCAGCACCTCAGGTCTCTCTACAAATGCTGACTCCCGTGGCACAGGCTCCAATCCAGAAAGTCCTCCATGGCAGCTTAGCAGAAATGCCCGTTGCAGGAACGCTGGCTGGCCCTGACCCTCTCACAGCAGTGGCAAGACAGCCTGTCCAACAGGGCTTGCAAGACCAGAGTCCTAGACTTCACTGCTTCACAGCGTTGATATCCCAAACAGGTTATAAGCCTGTCAAGCACATGGTTCTCTCAGCCTTACGATGGAGACAACAGTAAACCAAAGATATCATTGTAAGATGAGGCCTGAGCAAACGGATAAGGTCCTATAGCACTGTGTCCAGTGCATAGGGAGTATTCCTAAGTGTGAACCTTATGTAGAATGATGATTATGATGGTGGTGGTGGTGTGGTGGTGGTGGGGGTGGTGGTGGTGGTGGTGGTGGTGGTGGTGGTGTGATGATGGTAGTGTGGTGGTGGTGGTGATGATGGTGGTAGCAGTCATGGTGATGGTAGTAGTGGTGAATTCAGGCATGCAGCTGCCCCACCTCTCCCTACAGCACATATCACATCCCCCTAGAGCAGAAGTTCTCAACCTTCCTAATGTTTCAA
>JADRCC010547969.1:0-11077 GCA_019843855.1 Hylomyscus alleni
AACTTACGTCTGCACATGCATCCACACACACAAACACATGCACATGCTTCCCCATATAGGTGGACCTACACATGCCTCTTTAAACATGTGTATAGACATGCACAACTATATGTGTCTGCACACATGTGTGCCCATAAATGTACACATACACACACAATGAGAAAAATTTTGTGATACCTCAGGTGTTCTTAGAATTTTCACCCAGCATCTGAAAGATAGTTCCCATGTACATGCTTTTTTTGTACAAGCAAAGAAGGTGCTGATCCTTCTGCTCTCAAAAAAAAAAAAAAAGCTTGTTTATTTTTCCATTCATCTGCAGTCTGAAAGTATTGAAAGGATCATGGATTGGCCTGGAAAGATGCACAGTTATTTAAAATCTGCTTTATTTCAAAAATGTCATCAGTATATTAGTGGAATGTGTTGAGCCTACATAATCATACCCCGCCCAAAACAACCAATCATATCTGACCTAAAAATATAAGTAGGGTTACACCTAACTAGCACTTGGAGGGGAGGAGAATGACCGTGCATTCCCTGCCTACTCTATGAGCTCAGCATCAATGGAGTCAAGGCAGGGTTCAAAGACAATCATGTACGGTGTGGCAATGCTTTGCCAGTTCACAAGGCCAATGAATGCCTCAGAGCAGGAAAGTGTAGAAGACATGTGGAACAATAGATGTCTACTCTGATTCTGTAAATGGATCTGTAGGACATTCAATGAACCACAGGGATAATGTAAATTTGTGTCTTAGCACAAACAGCACAACAAGTAAAGGATTAGAATTGAGGATGGAAAATAGCTGAAATCATTTCTCCTTTATGACACATGCCTAAATACATATGCAAATAGAGTTAGGAAGAAACTTAGAATTTGGGGGCTGACCTATTTCCTGGCAAGAGACACTAATTTTAAGTTCTGCTACTTTATTTGTGATGGAATAAAGAAACAAGTCACCAAGTGGATTGATCTTTATGGATTCACATATTATAAACAGTTCTTTGGGTTATATAAAACAGTCCACTTCCCTTTTCTCACAGGCAGTCCTCATTTCTAGAGCAAGCTCAGAATGCAACATCAAGATATAATGAGGGGCTGGCTAGAACAGCCAAACTTTAGTCATTCTTCCTCTGGAAACAATATTCACTCAACATTTTAGCCTAATTATGTTATTGTGGAATATGGTACCCAAGGTAGGTTGCTCTTTCCAGGTTCCTCTGCAGCTAACTGTGGTATCAGTAAATTAAACTCCCCTAGTCAAGGACTTGAAATAAAAGGGAATAACTCACAAATAATTCTGATTCCGGGGCTAGAGAGATGACTCAGTGGGTAAGAGCACTGACTGCTCTTCCAGAAGTCCTGAGTTCAATTCCCAGCAATCACATGGTGGCTCACAACCATCTTAACAGGATCTGATGCCCTCTTCTGGTGTGTCCAAAGAAAAGCTACAGTGTAGTCATATAAATAAAATAAATAAATTTAAAAATTAATAAAAAAATTCTGATTCTGTGTCCCTTGTTGACAGCAATAAAATTTGTTCATATAATTTGTTGGCAGCATCGACTTTCTGTCTCAGATTATTCAGGTTAAGTGAATAAGTCAGTTTACACAAAAACTACTTTACTACTTCATGATTTCTATAGCATAAACACAGTAATATGCTTGTTATTATATAGGCTAGCTAATATAAGTTTACACTAAAACTATAGTAGAGTTAAAGACAAATGTATAATTGGTACAAATGAATTTTCTTTATTCTAAAATGTCTTAATTTTTTTCAAGACAGGGTTTCTCTATGTAGCCCTGGCTGTCCTGGAACTCACTTTGTAGACCAGGCTGGCCTCAAACTCAGAAATCTGCCTACCTCTGCCTCCCAAGTGCTGGGATTAAAGGCATGTGCCACCACTGCCTGGCTTCTTAATTTTCTTTTAAAGATTTTCTTTCCTTGTTGGGTCATTTTCACAACTTACTTGTTGGAATTAATTAACTTTCTAGACATCTGCTTTCCCATTTTTAAAATGAGAATGATCATAATGCTAAGATAAGGTATTTTAAGAGTAATTGTATCTCTAAAATTTCCATTTTTTTTTCATGACACCATGTTTGCTTTATAGTTCTGGTCTAAGATTAGCTTACTATAACTTCCTTTTGAAAGACTCCCTTTCTATTCCTAGTGCACCCCAATGTTCCTTAAAATTGGTAGACATGATACATACAGGTGGTAAGGATTTACTTCCCTGGTACAGAAATGAGAGTGTAGTTTTACAGAACCATACACTTGAGATTCAATAAGGGCACTATAAAGAAGAAAATGAATCTCCTAATGTCACTTGGATGGCTCATTTCTGTTGGAAGGCATCTGGTATAAGGTAAAGAAGGGTCTGTGGGAAAGTGGACAGGAGGATTTCTGTGAGTTCCAAGCCAGTGAGTGGTACAGTGTCAGATCCATTCCCCAAAACCCAAATAACAACAGAGTGTAGGGTAGGTAAAGGCAATCAAGGTGCCGAGCAAAATTTTATTTTAAGATATGCCTAAACCTTGAGCTTGGGAATACTTTGACTAAGACCCCTAGTAATTTGAGTCAATACATGTCTTTCCTTAACATTCTGTGTCTCTTTGTCTCTCTGTATCTCTCTCTGTCTCTGTCTCTCACCCTCACCATATGTGTGTGTATATGTGTGTGTATGTGTGTGTGTGTGTGTGTGAGAGAGAGAGAGAGAGAGAGAGAGAGAGAGAGAGAGAGTGAGTGAGAAAGAGGGAGAGAGACAGAAACAGAGAGTATGAGAGAGAGATAGACAGACAGACAGACAGACAGACAGACAGAGAATCTGTTTGGTTAACAAAACTGATTTGAAAAAAAGAAAAAGGGTGGTCATGCCCTTTCTCTATTGCAATTTTTGCAGAAAGAAAATGAAACTGTGGCTTTTGCAGTGTCCATAAGCTTGGTGTGAAATGTCTGCTAAGTGTGATATTCACATTGGCGAAATTGATCTGGAAGCTGGATCAATGTTATGTACCATACCACGGAATCAAGACAAAATAAAAGTCATAAAAGAAGTAAATGAATGGAAATTTCAGAAGTCAATATTTATCCGTTGTGGTGACTAAAGTTAAATGGTCATTGACTCAAGTATAGTGAAATAGCCTAGAGACTAACTTTTACATCTAAATAGCTCAACTCTCCGAAGCTACATATAATCCCTTAGATACTCATAATCTATCATGAGAAGGTTGCAATTTTGAATTTCCCATTATTTTCTAGTATTAGAGTGAAAATATAAAATAATACAAACATACATATTGAAATTCAGTTGAACATACTGTCACCTTTCAGATTCCCTTAATTTGATTATTACTGGTTTGAGTTTGAAAGAGTAGAATGTAGTCTGCTTTGGAAATGAAAGTTTGAGATAAGAAGCAAAGGAAAAATGAGGTTAGAAAACATTTCATTGTTCTAAGAAAAACTGAGTCTCTCCTTTTCATTATCTCAGAAGCAATTTAAGTTTGTATTTTATATAGATACTCTTCCTTTCTTGCCAACTTTTCTCATTCAGAGGATATGTTTCAAAGCTTTAGCAAAATTTGTAGATATGAGATATAAAAAATGTGATGAGATTGTATGTAGAATGATTATCAGGAATGGATTCTTTCCTGAAGTATACCATTGTATGAGCAGGGATTGTTTTGTTTTGTTTTGTGTTTTGGTTCAGTTCAATCTCTGTGAGTTGATCCCATAACAAGAAACAATCCATTCTCTTTTCACAAACTAAATTTGTTCTCCAGATATCAGGCTATACATCAGGTTAATTAGCCCTAAAATATATTATTATAACTGATAAAAGGAATAAGTTCATATAAGAAAAAATGGTGAAATATCTATAAAATTGCTTGTGTTTTTACTTATAGAAGATAGTAAGTGATTGAGATCAAAGACATACATGTATACATGCACGGTCATATGCACATACATGTATTCAAACACAAGCATTTGCATATACATGAATCTTTTACTGAATCCCTTAAATATTATATAGCCAAAATTCTTAATATTTTCCTCACATTTTGACTGGAAGCAACCTATCAATATAAAATAGAGTTCAAAAACAAAATGGAAGCATCTGGGAGCTAGCACACTTTGTACAGTATTTGCCTAGTCTAAAGGAAGCCATGATTTGATCTTCCACAGCACATAAACCAGACTGGTGACACATGTGTGCTATCCTAGCACTAGGGAAGTAGACGAAGAATTATCAGAAGTTCAAAGCCAGGCATTGTGGCACAGTTCTGTAATCCCAGAACATGAGAGGCAGAGACAGGTATATTTTTGTGAGTTTCAGGTCAGCCTGGTCCACCTAAGGGGTCCCAGGCCAGTTGGAATTACATAGTAAAACTCTGATCAAAACTAAGGAAATAAAACAAAATATCTAGCTCTAAAGAAAAACAAAAGAACAAAAATTTCAAGAAAATTAGTGTACTTAGAACATATACTTAGACATTAAATAAGGTCACACAATCCAAGAAAGAAAAAATAAATAACTTATGATCTATCTCATATGAAGATCCCAGCCTAATACATATTTGTATGTCTGTATTATTATATATCTGTTTAGATGTAAAATGTACATATCAAGTACATTTAACATGGACTTGAGTCATGAAAGAGAATGTAAAGAGTTTCTGGGTTTGACTTTGTCTTGGATTTGTTAGGTGATCATGTTGGATCTGTAATAAAAACAAAATGGATAATAGAAGTTTAAAATCCAAAGTGAAGCTCCATAGTTTCAGAACAGCTCTGCTAACTATACAGAAGTTCACTGGATGTATAAACTTTGATCTGGTTAATTTTGGTGTGTTATGATTATCATATGTTAGTTCTCTGATAATAAAGATTTAATTTTTTTGAATTTTAAAACACTTAAGGTCAATCCAGAGCTACATATCAAGTTTAAGACCAGAATTAACTATATGAAATTTCTCTCAGAGACAAATAAAATTGGCTTGAAAGTAAAATAGGAATTCATGGTTTTATACTTTTTTTATAAACATGATCTAAAAAACAAATTAGAAAGCATAAAGGCTTGTGATATTTTAACAGAAACAATGGAAACCAAAATATTTTGCAACTACCATCGCAGGGAGTAAAACTATGTGGATAATTTTTCAGAGCCAAAAATGTCAATCAGGATGTGAGCTATGGAAGCCAAGTCTCTAAGTTAGCATGGCAGACATTCTGAGAGCCAAGGGAAGTCTAAAGAGATTCTCACCATGGAAAAGACACATTGCCCTGGTAGATACGCTATACACCTGAGCAGCACTGGCAACCTTTCAAAAGCTGCATACAGAAGAGAGCCCTGCAAACTGCCATGCACAATCCTAAGCCAGATGGTCTGTGTTGAGGAACTTCCAGGGCTGTCAGGCATAATAATGAAGCCATTGTGAGGAACTTGTTCAGCTATCCAACTTATTATAGGAACAAAAAGAAGTTTGCTGTTATTTCCGAGTTCAGAAACAATGCATTGTAAGATCCATTGTTGTTTTCTTATGTGTTGTCTTTGTCTCCAGTGCAACTTACTACAGTGGGTATAACCTAACAGACTCTCATCCAAATACATGAAAATTTAGATGTTCTCCTAAGTCAATTTCACTTTAGAAAAATTGAATTTATTGAAATTATGGAGTGTTGGTGCCTTTAGAATCTACGTAATTAATTTATACTGAATTAAAACACATTCGCTAAATTGAAAAAAAAAACAATAATCTGAACTATAATATAACTCTGTCTAGATGAACCTATTTTTTTAAAAATATGCAGGTATCATACAAAATAAACATATCCAAATCCATTTTATGTTTAACAAGTGATCCTTGACTGTATTGGAAAAGGAAATTCTTTTGGTTAACGAGGATAAATAGAGTTTATTTGAGAAATTAAAAAAAAAAGAAAAGAAAAATCAAATCAGAAGTGATTTGCACATTAGCATGCCTCTAGAACTAGAAAGAATAGTAGCAATTCCACTTCCCAGTGCTGGAAATGCAGAACAGTTGGTAGAGTCACTGCTGCAAATGGATGAAGTTCCGGGCTCAACAGCAGCATTACATAAACCAGACATCTTGTTGCCCTTGTGTAGTCCCAGCCCTTTGAAACATAAGAAGTCCAAGGTCATCCTCCTCAGATATATCTCAAGTTTGAGGCCAGTTTAAGACATATGATGTTTACCTCAAAACAAAACAACAAGAAAAAAACCAAACAATTTTAGCCAGCAAGATAGGCAGCACTAACAAAAACATTGAAATGACACATGAAAAATGTTTAACTATAATTAATAGTCAATCGTTATTCAATTACTAACAACTTGGTTATTCTGAGCTCTCTGTAAGAACCCAATGCAGTTCAATGACCTCATATAATTTTACTTTACAGTTAACTAGCATGAACACAAGGTATTCTAAGAACAGATAGAAAAGCTACCTAAACTGCAAATTAAATTTGATTCCAAGTTAAAAGAAAAAAATAAACAACAAATGTAAACATACTATAATAATTAGAATGTGAAAAAAATCTTATTTTCAGTAAGCTCAGAGATTGGTGGATATGTGTAGGAACTGGTGGTAGACAGAGATTGGGACCATTACCATGGTAAATAGTTAATCCATGAAGGTTTCTCTTAGGATGAGCTTTCTGAACAGAGTACCCCAGAATTGGTATACCACTACAAACAATGGGGAAAGTACCTTTAACAACCACACAAGTGTCCTAGGTGGACCATGCAGGTGGGCTCTTAGATGCTTGGTCTTGCAGTTGTTTTACTGTGGCTCCTGTCTATGTGGAATCTTTCAGACATCAGTTCTACCCTAATTTCCTCTTCAGCACTTATACTCTTTCTTCTCAGAGTACATGTAAGAAAATAAAGCACAAGAGAAAAATAAAAGCTGTCCTCCAGGCTATGCAATTACATTTGCTATGATTGGAGAAATACCAAATGATAAATATCAAAGTATGACATTTAATGCCTTCTGTGCCTATGTCAATCTTAAAGGGTCACTAAAAGAGTGTTAATTGTTACTTAGCATTCTTTTTATTTACTTTTTACATTTTAACACATAGTGTTATTTAATCAAAGTCTCCCCATTGTTCTTTCTGTATTACCATTCCCCCTCCACAAACATCTCCTCTTATTCTCAAGGCCCCCACATACTTTCATGTCTCTCTGTATGTGTAGCTACATGTAACTGAGGGAGCCTGCATGATGATAGATTTGAAGTTGATTGCTTGAGCAGCAGCAATGTAGCAGTGGCTACACTACTGGAGCATAGTACTTCCCACCTCTGATAACATTTTAATTGTCTATAGTGTCTCTGGAAGGAATGGGGAGTTATGAGGCTCTCTGCCATTCATTGCAAAATATTGATGGGTCCAGTCCTATACAGTTAGCCATGGTTACTGTGAGTTTATGAAGGTCACATCAAGGAGAGAATTTTATAACACGCCTTACTATCTTCTAGTTCTCAACATTCTTTCTGCCATCTTCTGTAACATTTTCCTTGGGCTTCAGATTGCTGATACAAATGCACATATTAAAACTAGACACTCAACAAGTCACATACGCAGCACATTAACGTAAGTCTCTTAATTGATCATGAGCCCAATATAAAAAGAAGAGCCTCAGACCATGACTACGGGTAGCTTTGATCACTGGACATAAACCAATCAAAACTAATTAGTTGTCATTTTGACAGCATGTCCATTTAGCAAGTCATCACAACAACGACAACCTTTAGGGACTATGAGCACTGTAGTCACAGAATTTGCCCAGATTTGCAGTATTTCTGCAGCCTCCTCCTGGGCATGTGTCTAAAGGCAAATCAGAAAGTAGTTGCATCACTTTGCATGCCTGACAACAGGAAATAATTTTTCCTCTTTTCTCACATTTTGACCATGTTTTATCACTTGATTTCTTGATGATAGCTATTCTGAAGAGTAAGATGGAATCTCAAAATAATTTTAATTTCTAATAAATATATAAAATTGTTAATATATAATAATTTTAATTTCTAATATATATTAAATGTTTATATATGATTTCTCTGTATATATAGATATCTGTATCAACAACTTTTAAAATGCTATGGCCCTACCAAACAGACAAGTAGTTTGCTTTGTCTTAATGAATGACTATGTTTATCTACCCTTCAATAAGAGAAAAATAGATTCCTGCCTTGCTAAAAATTCTGTGAAGCTGCTATGCCTGTGATTATGAGCAAATAATATAATACTGTTGTTTTAAAATATATAAAAAACTTATGTATTTTATATAAGTAATGCTCACAAATTAATAAACTGTGATTAAAATACTTAACTCAAGCCAAGCTTTATTTGCTTCATTAATAAAAGAGGTTGATAGAATTGTAAAATGGTTCATAATGCATTTTGTACATTCTATAGAAAGAAAAGTCTGGAGGTTTGCCTAACCCATTCCAAAATTGAGTAAAATGGCAAAGTTACAAATCTACTGAGATGTTGGTTTTGTGAGGCAGTGTAACTTAAAATTTGCAAAGGTCTTAAATCTACTGTTAGAAAGAATTTGTGGGAGAAGAAAATTAAACTCAAGTTCCAGAAAGGACTGAACCTACACTGTACCATCAACGACTTGAACTGCAGCAATATAATGACTGTCAGATCAATTACATGTATCTGGCCTTGTTACAATGAAAGAAAAGCAGAGTGTCCAGAGGAATTTGAGACAATGGAGCCCCAGCTGACTTCTGAACTAGAAACTTAAAATGTCAGATGGTGACCATTGTTACATGGTTCATTCTAAGTCATTGTGACAAGCATAGTTTATTTAGTTAATATGTATTGATTTGGTAGTGACATGGTTTAAATGTAGTATTAACATTATTTTGCTGATTTTATATTCTACATTTACAAATAGAAGTTAGGAATATATGAATTAATTAGTACAACTCCTAGCTGTATTAAGAGGTATAAACTATATGAATGCTACAAATAGGATGTGATGGTTGACCAGATAGCTTAGACCTTCAAAGTCTAAGGGATAGAATAGGGCACAAACAACCCAAGGCTCCAAGTGGAAAGCAGATGGACCAAATGCAGCATTAAAAACTTAGAAACTACAATGTGACAAGCTAAGCACAAGTACCAATCAAACACACAGTGAAGGGTCTGTTACCAAGACACACTCAGGAAAAGATTAGAAAAGACATTAATTTACCTTCAGAGAGACTGTCTTGTAGGGTGGCTGTGTTCTTTCTTGGGGCTAAGTGTCGGATAAAGTGGCATCCACACTCAGTTACTGCATATGATTTACCAAGAAACATATATTGTCTACTAATTGAAATCTACAGCCCTCCTGCTTCATAGGCTTGACATGGGACATATTAATATACCACAAATTCCATACTTTAGAAATCATATAAAACTGACTTTCATATTATAGATATTGTGGGAAAATCTATCCTGAATTAGTCTGTTAATTGATCCAATTTTCCAGTTCATTTCGTGAGCAGCCAGCAGGCCCCTTTGCAAATTCCATCTTTGAATTGGGTTTGGAGAATTTTCTCCAAAACACACTGGAATTCAAAATCAGTAACCATCATGAGGTGTGAAATTATAACAGCTGCAGCTTCATGGAATTCTGAGATTTCATCAATTCATAACTTAATAGATAATATAGAAATATGCAAATTCCATACAAGATCGACCTGAGATATATCATTCTAATTTTTGCAGCGGGTTATAACTTGTCTGAACTACCTCATTTTGTCCTTTTAGGTTAAAAGATAATCATATATACATTTTCAGAATTCTAGATATTGCTGTCAAGAATATGATAATGAATGATTAATTTCTGTCAGGTATATAGTAAAATTAAATATATTAAGTATAGTAAATGTAAATATATAATATTTCTATATGTGTATAATATTAACATATATATGAAATAACTATAAACACATGTGTATCTTGCATACAGGATTAAATAACAGAAATGATATCAATAGATGATCTAGATATAAAAATAAAAAATAAAAAATAACCACCAATGTGACAACTAGTTAGTAAGACAGTACTGAAGACAGAATGAGCCAGCCATGCCATTTGTTATCTAATATTCTCTGTTACTAACATTTTATTTACCTAGAGACTATTGTAGCCAGTCTACAAGAGAAAAAGAGAACAAAATGTCACTTTGTAGAACATTTAGGAAAGAGAAAAAAATCTCTTTTGACTAAATCATAGAATTTGTATTATTGTTTTTATCTTGCTTCATTTTTTGAAGACAGAGTATCATATATCCCAAGATGGTGTTGCCATTACATAGTTGATGACCCCAAACACTTGATCCTCCCTTGTCCCCCAGCAGAATGCTGGACTTACAGCCATGTGCCACCACCTCTTTTTATGTAGACCCCAGGACTGTGTACATTCTAGACAAACACTCTGAAAATAAAGCTTCAACCTCAACCTTTAATTATAGATTTTGTTTTTTAGAAAATTTTGGCAGTGATTATTATATAAATAAGCTGTATCTGTTGAAACTGGTTATTTACCCAATTTGTTGGTATTTTATTTTTAAATTCTAGATCAAACCTTGGAGATATTGGAATCTTTTCTTGAGCCTCACATGAGCACTGTGATTATTTAGAGACCTCCACATACCTAAATGCTTTCCTTTCCCTTTGCCATTCCTCACATACTCCACAGGTAACCGGCAGGAAGTTAGTCTGTGAGCCAGTAAGTTGATGTCAGCTAGATGTCAACATGACATCACACATAAATGTGGGAAAGAAATCCAACCTTATAACAAAGCTAACCAAGTTTTTAAACTCTTTCTTTATTTAATAGATTATATGCTTATAGGTGATTGTGTTAGTAACTACACTAGTCACCGTGAACAGACAAAATGTGAACTATCCAACTAGCCATGAACTCAAGAAGTATACTGGTGACAGCCACAACACCATTATTAGTGTATCTTCTGGCATGATATCAGCTTTTAAATACTCTGCATTTTGTCCATTGGTCAGGAGGAAACCATTAAAGAATTCTGATTTTCA
>JADRCC010547970.1:0-14701 GCA_019843855.1 Hylomyscus alleni
GATCCTCTTAGCCTTACCTGTATGGCAATAATATTAATTTCCATGTAGACTTTTGGTAGAATAAAATAAGATATAAATTACCAGAGTGTTCGATGAACTAAAACATGGCACTTGCTACTTAAAAACTATAGCTATTAATTTTTTTTTTCATGGATGTTAATAAAACGTAACTGAATCCTTTCCCCTCATGCCCCAGGTTTCCTCAGCTCTAATGCACCACTTCTCTGTTCATGTGTTGACTCCTTGAATAACTACACATGGGAACATACTTTGTTTTCTAGACTTTTAGTATTAGATTATAGCTTTTCTAAATGCAGCTGTATTTCCTGCTCAATAGTATGCACCTTGAAAACAGAAATCCCATTTCATTAACCCTTTTGTACTCAACAGTCAAGTTAAATGCCTGACACATAGTAGGCCTTCAATCATGATCAGCTAATTAAACTGAATTGTCATAGGAAACAAGAGATTATCCAATATAATACATGATTTATAGATATAAAATATTTTCATTTTGTGAATAATATTCTAAATCACAAAGTAATCAAGAAGAAAAGAAAGAATAACAAAAGGCTTTCCAAGTGGTTTAACAAAGGCAGAAAGAGATGAGCTCATTTAAAGCTGATGGCATTTGTACTATTCCATCTGGTCTAATCTCACTTCCAAAAGCAGTGCTCCTCACAAAATGGCACTCAGGCTCTGTCTGCTTGGAGACTTTAACACGTCTTTCCTTGATTGGACAGTTTAATTATTAGAAAGTTTTATCCTGTAGTAAGCTGAATTCTACATTTTAGGTTGTATTTAGATATATGGAGTTTGTTCACTGTCTGTGAGTTTTACATTCTCATTTCACATTTGTCTACCCTAACTATGTGATTGTTAAATGTTCCTTGTATGTAGCTTACTTACACTTCAAACTTCTAGTGAAAATTTAAATAGCTGTATAATTTAAGTGACTTTTTCCATTAATCCCATGGAATTTGCTGATTTTTAAGGACACAGGTTAGCTACATAACACATAAAAACAAAGGAGAAATTTATTTCAAATATAATATCAAAAGGTATTTTTTCTGATGAAATAATTTTGCTTTTCTGTTGAAGCTCTTTTGAAATCGTTTTCTGCTGCTGTCCTCAGATGGAAACAGACTATAGATATGCCTGGCCTCGGGGTGTTTCTGCCTTCGGCCCACAGTATGCATCAACCACACTGTCACTATGTTTCTGCCTTCTGCCCACAGTATGCATTAACCACACTGTCACTGTGGTCTGTGTGCACCTGCTTACCTCACAGGACTCAAGATCCATTATGCTAAGTGTATTTCTTTGTTTCACTCTTAAGTTGCTCCCAGAAATGACTAACTCTCTTTACTACACATACCTTAAGATCAAAAACCACAGAAGTGATATTTATGGAAAAATTACAGGGACGGATCAGTAGCACAAGCCTTTATCCTAGCACTCTAGGGAGAGCCAGAAGGATGTCTGTAAGTTCAAGGTCAGTCTGGGCTACAGAATGAGTTTCAGGCCAGCCAAGGTACAAAGTAAGACTCCGTCTCACGTCTCAAACAAGACAAATGGATTTGCCTGCCTGCCTGCCTGCCTGCCTGTCTGTCTGTCTGTGCATAATGCTACAAACACCATTCCAGAGCCTGTTTCTGTACTACAGGTATAAAGAGACAGGGTAGTCTACCCTTGGGTGGTAGCTACATGGTAAAGTGTCTGTTGTAGGTATTATTTTTCATTATCTTTCAGGAAATAGAGTTTATCTTTTTTGATGCACACATTTTACCTGATAGGGTTGATACGCAGTGATTGTGTCATGAGATTCCTGCCATTCCAAATGATCTTACATCAACTTTCCTATCCTGTCATGAGCACTTGCTTTTGTTTAAATGCATGGTATTTATAATTACTTTTCTATAACCCCTTTTTGTATGGTATAACTTTTAGGGTTATTGTTAGTATTTACGGTTTCTGAGGTAAATTTACACCAAGGTACTTTATTTCCTCCATATTAACAGAAATAGATAAAAAGATACTGCTAATACAAATAGAAAAAACAAACTTTTTGTAAAGAAAGTATTCATACGTTGTCTTTCAGGATTTCACGTGAGATCTGAGTGTCCAATGCCATTACCCCCAAGGTCTGCCGACACTTCAGAACATATGCTAAAACCTAGCAAGCAAGGCCATCTCAGCAGGAGGCAGCGGCCCAGTGTCTCCCTTCTGGGCTGATAATACTTACCTGTGGTCCTAAGGGCACCATTCCTCTTGGGGGAGTCATTCTCTGCATTGGTCCACCCATATTCGGATGTCCTAAAGAAGTATGAAATGATTAGCAACAGAATAGCTATGTGCATTAAGCTAGAGGCTGGTCCCCCCTTCTTACGTAGACCCATCCCATACTTGAGCATGCCACCAGCTTATTTTGGTGTTTGTAACCATCACTTCCAGCTCTGGCTATCACCTACTCTTTATTGGCTTCGTAGCTAAAATTTCTTCCTTCTCTGCATTGAATTGCTTCTTTTATAGCCTTTGCTCTTCTTTCTTTAGGGCAATTATTTCCTGGAATACAGCCTTAGCTATCCATGGCACCTAAATATCTCCAAGGAAGGAGCGGGTTACTGAGACCGTTGAATGAATGAAGTCACTGTTACTTTGCATGCTCCCCTCTACATCACTAAGTCCTCATCTGAAAAAGGAAAGGGGCTGATGACCATAATCACCTAACGTCCTGTTTGTCCCAAGTTACACACAGGCTTTAGACATTTCAAAATTCTGTCTCTTATGTCAGCACCTCTGCTCTGTTAGGGCCCACAATTTAGAGTTAGCTGGAAATACAAACCATTTAGCCATGCTGCTGTGAAAGTACAGCTGATAAACTCATGGAATATTTATATCAATTAAGTTCTTAATGAATTTCCTCACTAGTTCAGCAAATCAGTTTCACTTCTACCTTGTTGTCGTGTTGGGTCCATTCCACTGGGGAGCAATGGCTGACTTCCTGGAACACCTCCAAGTGCCTAGCAATTTAGAAAAACAAAAATAAAAAGTAATATTGTAAGTATTTATAAAATATGTACTTTAACATTTCCCCCTTTAAGTTTCTGCAACTATAGAATGCATTTGGGTTTCTCCCAAGATCTTTCAATTTCATATTATAAATTTTATCCTTGTATATTAATATAAGATTTTTTGTTGTAAAAGAAATTCTGTTTTTAGCTGATGGTGGTGCTGCAAACCTTCAGATAGATTTCTGTGAGTTCAAGACCAGCCTGGTATACAGAGCTAGTTTCAGGGCAGCCTAAAGAGGCCTTGTCTTGGATGGATGAAGAGAGAGAGAGAGAAGGGGGGGGGGGAAAGAGGGAGGAAGGGAGAGGGAGGGAGAGCCAGGTGTGGTGGGAGGCAAATGTAGGCAGATATCTGAGTTCAAGGACAGCAAAGGCTGCATAAAAAGCAGTCAGAAAGAAAAAAAGAAAAGAAAAGAAAGAAAGGAAGGAAGGAAGGAAGGAAGGAAGGAAGGAAGGAAGGAAGGAAGGAAGGAAGGAGAGAGATGTGGAGGGAAAGAGGGAGGGACAGAGGGAAGGAGAGAGGGAAGGAGAGAGGGAGAAAGAAAGGAACAAAGGGAGGGAGGGAGGAAAGAAATAAATAGAGAGAAAGGGAAAGAGGAGGAGGAGGAATTCTGCTTTATTCAATCTTGTACATAAATATTTTGGAAAACAAGTCTACAATAAGCCATCCTATTTCTCCCTTACAAGTACAATGCCATCTTCAAATTTTAATTTAATTTATTAAGGATACTGAAATACCTTTCTATAAAGATCCTCTAATTAAACTTAACTAAAAAAATCTTACCTAATTAAATATTCAAATATTTTAAAAAGAAATCTAACAACTATACACCCAAATTTGGAGCGTCGCTTTAACTGCTATCACGGCAGGTAGCACAGGGCTCTAGTTTCCCATCATTTTCTTCTCTTAACTCCTGGATTTGTTGTTGTTGTTGTTTGAAAGTATACACAATATACAGTTATTGAGCATGCACTTATAAGGGTATTCCAGATCCATTTAAAAATTATTTCTTTAAAAATTATTTGTTTTTGGAGAACAAAGTATAACTGCATCATTTCCCTCTTCCCTTTCCTTCCTCCAAACTCTCCCATATACTTCTCCTTTTCTCCTTGTTCTCTTTCAAATTCATGGACTCTATTTTCAATAATCATTTTATACACACACACACACACACACACACACACACCATACATATATATGCATATACAATTAATTTAGAAATTACACCTGACATATATATGTATGTGATGTATTCATATGATGTATATGTATATATATGGTGTGTGCATATATATATATGTGTGTATGTATGTATGTGTGTGTGTGTGTATATATATATATATACATATATATATATATATATATGAATGAGGTATAATTTTTCCTAAAGTAATCATGATTCCTAAATACATAAACATAAGCTGCTCAGTTCGCATAGCCGTGTTATCTGTAAGTATGTTTTCAGGGCTGACCATTTGGTTCTGGATAATTGATTGGCCTGCTCTTCCTGAGGAACCCTATTTCTCCCACTCTCAGTATTCCTTTGTTGTCCATGGTTCTCTGTGTAGGCCTCTGAACTCTGCCCTGTCCACACCAGCCTGTCTACTGGTGCCATCCTCGTGTTAATCACAGTACACTCACATACTAACTTCCACCTATACCAGACTTAAGGGTTTTTTCCTATTCATGCTTTTAATTAGTGATATTAAATGCCAACTATTAAAAAAAGACAAAACTAAACTAAAATCTCCTTTTAAGAACTGACATCTTTGAGATTTGTTTGGGATCAATTTCTTACTGACTCTTGGGAAAATCTTACAACTGTATAGGTTCACTTACGAAGCATTCTCACATATGCCAACCCAGAGTTCTCAGAGGTCAACATTAACCTCTGCACTGCCACCCCCCACATTATAAATCTTCTTTGAGATTTTTTTTGAGAGCAAGTGAGGCTGTCAAGCCTCAGCATCTGAATATTTCCATTTAGGAAATCATCCAGATGTAATAGTTTGTTATAGGTAGCCTTAATGTAGGTCTTTTGCCTCTTTTTGTCAGTTTAGCTAAGGGTTTTCAGTATTGTTCACCTTTTCAAATGACTGACATCTTTGATTTTATGTGTTCTTTTAATCTTTAACTCATTTCTTTCAATATTTACTATTTCTTGCCATACGATGGGTTTGGGATTGGCTTTTAATTCTTCTAGAATTTTGAGTACATCATTAGGATATTTGAGATGTCTCAATATTTGTTAAATATAAGCCCCTATATATAAAACGTGTCTTTTGTGGCTGCCTTGGCTGTGTGCCAAGATATAGTGCACAGTCATTTGACTATAAGAATTTTTATTTCCTCTCAGATTTCTTCAATGATCCATTATTCATTGTATCAATATCAATAAGTAGATAATTCTGAAATATAATGTTCAGTGTCTTAAGTATTTTTGTATTATGTGTAGTTTTTCTTGCTGTTGCTATCAGTATCTTCCATCTACACAAGGGTGTCCTCAGGCAACACCAACGCCACACTGAGATAGCAGGAAGTGTACTTGGAAGATGAATTAGATTAGGCAAATAAATATACTGATTAATTGCAAAAGAAAATCATTGTTAATAATAAAGGCCACAATTCTTACTGTTGGATAAGATACTGAGAATCCTAGACAAGAAACAAAGAATAACCCAAGGTATCAGATTTAAGCTTGACTGTTGAATGTATAATATTTGTTGCATATGTATGTACAGAGTATGAATTTATTGTAAACATACACAGATTTTTTTCAAGCTCTTTCGTTACCACAAGTGTCTAAAGGCAGTAGAGTCCCCTCTCCCAAAGACCAACTGGCCAGATGATGATGCTTAAATGCTGTGCTTATCGAAAGAATCAAGATTCCTTGAAGAAGGGGCTGCTCCAAGATTTAGGCCAAAATCCAGAGCATGTGTGCACTTGGAACATCTTACACCAATGCTATATGAAAGGAAAAATCACTGATATCATCGCCCCTGAAAAGAGGAAGACACTTTCACTCTGTTATTCTATGTAGTGCGCTATGTCTCAGCTACAAGACTAGAGGAGAAGAAGATATACAAGGAGCAAAAATAAGAAAGCAGTATGTTAAACTAGCCCTATCTATACTTACAAGATCCTTCAGAATCAAGTAGGAAGCTTTTAGATCTAAGAAACATTTTAAGTAAAGTGTTAGGACACAAAATCAATAATCACTAGCCTTCATATATATGAACATGAATGCCCAAATAAAGAAATTAGAAATAATGTTATTCCAAAAAGGAGCTAAAAATAAACCTAATTAAAGAAATTAAAGACCTTTACACTCAAAAGTCAAAATGCTGGGAAAAGAAGAAAGAAAAAAATACTAGCTGCAGTGGTTTGAACAGGTATGGCTCCCACAGACTCATGTGTTTGGCACTGGTAGGAGGTGTAGCCTTGTTAGAGGAAGTATGTCACTGAGGAGACAGGCTTTGAGGTCTCCTATGCTCAAACTACACCCAGAGTGGCTCACAGTCCCCTCTGCTGCCTGTGGATCAGGATGTATACATTTTAGCTCCTTCTCCTGCTTCGATACTGTCATGCTTAATGCCATGATAATAATGGATTAAACCTCTGAAACTGTAAGCCAGCTCCAGTTAAATGTTTTCCTTTATAAGAGTTGCCTTGGTCATACTGTCTCTTCATAGCAAAAGAAACCTTACCTAAGACAGTACAAAGAATTTGTATGGTTCTAATTGGCAAATACTATGAATTAATATCAAGAAAATAACTACACTACCAGTAGTCATCTACAGACCGAATGAAATTCCCATCAGGATTCTAATGTCATTCTTCATAGAACTGTAACAAAGAAATCCAAGAATCTATATGGAACCACAACAGACTATATTTGTTAGTTTTAAATCAACTTGACACATTACAGTCACTTGGGAGGAGGTGACATCAACTGAGAAAATATCCCTACTACACTGGCCCATAGACAAGCCTGTGGGGTATGTGTTGATGATTGCTATTGGGTGGGCTCAGCTCACTTCAGACAATTAAACACCTGAGCTGATGGTCCGAGATGATGCACCAAGAGCAGACTGAACAAGCTGTTAGGAGAGTAAGCCAGTCAGCAGTGCTCTGGCATGGCTACTGCTTTGGTCCATGCGGCCAGGTATGAGTTCCCACCCTGACTCCTCTAGAAGATGGGCTGTAAGCAGTGAGGTTCAACAAACTGTTTCCTCCACCACACTGTTTTAGGTCACAGGGTTTTATCACAACAGAAACCCTAAGTAAAGCTAAATTGGCACTAGATTTATGGCAGACCTGAGTACATATTTTGGGATGGATTATGCTGGAATTTTATTACTTTATGCTGGAAAAGCCACTGAGTGCTCAGAGCTCAGTAGGCTGTTTTGTGGGAACTTGGTTGATCCAGATACCAAAAGCAGTGCAGCTGATGGAGAGACCTGGCTTGTGAGCTTTTCAAGGAAGTGACCTGGCCATTTGAGTGATATTTTAAATGAACGATATGTGGTTCTGGTCAGCCATGGATGGAATTTGCTGGGATTTCCAAGACACTTTGCTTTGTTGGGACAATCAATATCAGTTAGCTGGAATTGATAAATTAGCAATTATCAAGGAGAGACCAGCATCACTGAGGCAAAATCTTATGGGAAGTGTTTCTTCAGGATCAGCACACAAAAGCTGTGGACCACAGCTGGCCACGGTTGTACCCTGTGCTAGCAGCAGAACTTAGATTTGTTAAGAGCTTCCTTTTGAAGTACTGAAGATGACATGAAGCTTGGCACTGACTGTGTGGCAGGGCTAGAGCCTTCAGGAGAGGTGAAGGTGAAACCACATGCTTAAAGGGCTCATAGACAGAAGTGGAGGCCTGAAATCACATGGTCAGTCAGAGTTCCTGAGGAGAGGCCATCAGAGGTTCCTGGTAAGCTGGCAGTCATACTGCACTACAGACCCCAACATTTTGGAGATATGAGTACCATAGGACAGCTGCCAAGAACAATAGCCATTGCAGAACGGAGCTGGCCTGAAGCTAGAAGACAAGCTGTGTGAGCCAACGGTGGCAGAGCTCAAGCAATGGAGCCCTTCAGAAGAGCTGAGAGGACGGGGAGGGAGGCGTCCTGGAACTTTTATACTGTCCCACTTCAGTGTTGCTCGGGTCAGACTGTGACTGTGTCCTGGTTCTTCTCTTTTTTATTAAGAAAGCATGTAACTTATTTTAGATTTTATAGGAGATTTATAGGACTTACAGTTGAAAGACCATAGAATTTTAGAGAGACTTAGAATATCTTATACTTGGGTATTTTAGAGAAACTTTGGGTATTTTATAGAAATTTTGAACACTGAAAAAGACTTTGGATATTGTAAAGAGACTGAATTTTTAAAGCGTTTGAATTTTCAAAGGCTGTGGGGCGTTTGAAAAGTTGTGGTATTTTATATTGTAATACTAATGTTCTATCACCTACTAATGTTATACTGTCTTGAAGACAAATGAAAAAAAAGGTTCTAGTTGAATGTCATATGTTAATATGCTAATCTCACAAAAGATCAATTGTACTGGCTAGTTTAATATCAACTGGACACAAACTAGAGTCATTTTGGAAAGTGGAACCTGAACTGAGAAAATACCTCCATCAGACTGGCCTGTAGGCATGCGTGTGGTGCGTTGTCTTGACTGATGACTGATGTGGGTAGGCCCAGCTTACTATATGTGGTTGTGCCTCTGGACTGGTTGGTGGTCCTAGGTGCTATAAGAAAGCAGGCTGAGCAAGCTAGGAGAAGCAAACTATCTCTCAGCACTCTCTCATGGCCTCTGCTTCAGTTCCTGCCTTAAGTTCCTACTCTGACTTCCACAGTGATGGACTGTGACTGGAAAATATAATAGGAAATAAGCCCTTTCCTCATCAGGTTGCTTTAGGTCATGTTTTTATATTACAGGAAAAGAAGACCTAAGACAACCATAAATAGAAAGAGCATAACTAGATGCAGTTTGATACAGGTAGACTTATATAGGGATATGGAAAGGCAAACCAACAGAACAGAATAGAGGGCCTAGAAATAAAACAGCAATGGACATCTCTTGTTTTGACAAAAGGATCTAATATTCAGAATGTATAAAGAACTACAAAAGTTAAACCATGCTGTTCCTCAAAAAAACAAAACAAACAAAAACCCCCAAACTCCTGTCTATCAATAAATGGGCTTGTGAATTCAACAGTTCTCAAAAGAAGGAACACAAATGGCCAGTAAATATTTTTGAAATGTTCAAAATCCCTAGTCATCAGGGGAAGCAATTTAAGACTACTGTGGGAGGCCATCTCCCTCTGGTCAGATGGCTCTCAATAAGCAATCTGACAAACACCATGGTGAGGCTCCAACAAAAGAGGAACCTTACTAAGCTCACTCAGATGGAGTGTGACCCAATACAGACACTATGGACTTCAAGGTGGAGGTTCCTCAAAAAATTAGAAATATAATTACAGTATGGCTCAGCTCTACTACTCTCAGGCATATCCTAGCACAAAATTCTTACATATCTGAATTTATTGCTATTCTATTTATAATAGCAAGGAAACAGAACCATCCTAGAAGTCCACTGACAGACAAATGGATAAAGAAAAAGCAGTACATATACACAATGGAGTATTACTCAGTTGTAAAGAGAACTGAAATCATGGAATTTGAAGGAAAATGGATAGACTTAGAAAGTATAATATTAACCGAGGTGACTCAAACTCAAAAAGAAAAAAAATCATGTTCTGTCTCATATTTAAATCCTGGACTGTAATGTATGTGTCTACAAACGTGTGATGTGTGTGTGTGTGTGTGTGTGTGTGTGTGTGTGTGTGAGAGAGAGAGAGAGAGAGAGAGAGAGAGAGAGAGAGAGAGAGAGAGAGAGAGAGGAGAAGAGAGGGGGAGGAAATATGGGGCAGGCTCAACAAACATAAAGGAGCCTAAAAGAGGGTAAACATGGGTAGTAAGGATCTGAGGATGGGCAGCAAGGCACACGGGTCATGCAGGGGGCAGAGGGACTAGGTGGGACCTGCAAGGGAGGATCAGGGTTGCAGAAGAAGGGAAGAGATGAGAGGGATAGAGAGTTTAGTAAATACACCTTGTCAAAAATGACAAAGTATCTAATGCTTTGTATGCTGACTTAACTATAAAGTCTAAAAGGAAACATGGGTTGCCAACAGTTTAGTCACTGATCTATGACCTCATTGAGAATGGTGCTCATATCTATAAACCTCAACAAGTATCTGACCAATCGGTTTTGCCTAAGGCAGATTTTGTATATACTATTATATTTTTAACTAAATAAGTCACAATTCATTCTTAAAAGTGTATCTAAGAAAACAAAAGATAATTTTACTTCTGAAGCATACACATTGTACCAGAAATGTTACTATGATCATGACTTGACCCGGGCAGCCTATGTTATATTCACAGTGTAAGCTCTTTTTGGGAAGAGGATGTACGGTTTTTTCCCCCAAACATACTGAACTTTGCCCTCTCCCTTACAAGGGGAAGAAATGGTTGGAATAAACATGTGTTCCAATGTAAACTAAAATTAAA
The DNA here is from genome assembly GCA_019843855.1 of Hylomyscus alleni. Lineage (NCBI taxonomy): Eukaryota > Metazoa > Chordata > Mammalia > Rodentia > Muridae > Hylomyscus > Hylomyscus alleni. The sequence goes on from JADRCC010547970.1 coordinate 10,660, forward strand.
AATCATAAGGAAATAATATTTTAATGAGGTCTTGTTGAATGTCAAATAATCATTAATTCTCATAAAAGGAATTTTATAATAAAAAAAATGGCCAACGAAGCCACTTTCTGCCCTCTTTCCTTAGCCACTCCGTGCCATCATTGAGCAGGAGCCCCATGTGCTCCCCTCAGTAAGAGGGTATGCTCTGAAGGGTGTGCAGTCTGAGATGTAAGCCATTTAGTTCATTGCAAAACTTCAATTTGTAAGTAAATGTCTACATTTCTCCTTTGCACATCCAGATCTCACTATGCAACCCTAGGTGACCTTGAACTCATGGTCATCCTCTTGACTCTGCCTCCCAAGAGCTAGGATTACAACTGTGTAAACAGCTCTCTCTCTCTCTGCTTCAAATGTCAGTTGATTTTTATTTATCTGAAAAGTCATTAGTCTTTTTAGAATAAACTCAGTGTCCATTTTAGTATAAACTCAGTGTCCATTTTATCTGTCTTCTTCTGATTACAGGAATGACATATTAAATATTTAAAAGGGTTAATCTTATTCAAAGTATAAAATTTTGTGTTTTTCTATGTATATAGTGTTTTCTTTAATCACAAGTAGAGTTAATACCTGCTTAATGTAAACTACAGAAACACTAAAAATTTCAAATAGCGCTGGGCGGTGGTGGCGCACGCCTTTGATCCCAGCACTCGGGAGGCAGAGGCAGGTGGATTTCTGAGTTCGAGGCCAGCCTGGTCTACAGAGTGAGTCCCAGGACAGCCAGGACTACACAGAAAAACCCTGTCTCAAAAAAAAAAAATCAAATAGCAAAATGACTCATAATCCTACCTCTTAGAAATAAAGTCTGTGGTCGATAATCTCTTTTTCAGAATCTGAGTACACATGACGGGGGGAGATCACACGCTGCCGTGCAGCCATGCCGCATTCCAGGTTTCTGTGCCTTCTCCCCTACATTTCTTAAGATATCCACAGTAGCACTCCAAGAGGTTTTATTCTACAATGTCTTTTAATATATGTAAATGATTTCACTATTTGGATAATACTTTCTTCAAGTGCTCATCTGATATTTGACAGGTATTTGTCAATGAAGATTTTGATATTATATTCTGCTATAGTATGTTTTGGAGTATCAGATTTAAGCTTAGCATATAAAATGAACAATAGGGTCAGATACAACTCATATATATATATTTTAAGAATGGTGAGGATAAGGCAATTTTTAAAGAAAATCAATAGACAACAGCTTAGTCTTGGTGTCACTCATCCATGGTTCTAGACTGTTCTGATTTCATACTAGTTTTGGATAAATATGGGCTTTTCTGTTAAGGCAGTCTTCCATGAGGAATATAAAGGCTGCTTCTCTTCAGGTTCAGGATACCTCAGTGACTGACGGGGCACCTTTATTCTCCTCTCATTTGCTAGCTGACTTTTGTCATTTTAGACATAGTTGCCTACTTCTATATTTTCAAGACAGCGGTACCAGAGCAGAGTCCAAAGACACAGACCTATTAATAAATAAATAGTATAAGACATTGTAGATTTAATCCAGAACCATAATCTATGCCAGGAAAACTAAACTATATAATCTTATAATTAGTATATAAATGTAGAGGCCCTGTTCATTTAAAGAGCACATTTTACATATTCCAAATGACCAGCCAAAGTCACTTTTTGTTTCTACTTTGTATAATCTACTAAAAAGAAAAATTTTTATCATACTACAATTAACTTAAATGAAGCATAAATACAAAATGTTAATATAGTTGCTCCATGGACATTACAGTTAGTCAACAAAAAATTACACTAATTCCGCTTTAATTAACAAATAGCTAAATTGAAATTTTTGCTTGCATAGGTCATGCTCCTAAATATATTAAACATACCCTAAAACTATATTATTTGAACTATTAATGTGATTATTTAAAAGTAGTGTAAATGAAAATGATTCTGTGTTTGGGTAACAGACGTTTTAATTAATTAATATGAGTCAAAGTGTGTATGGGGAGATCAGAGGGGCCACTTGTAAAAGAACATAATGTTCAAATGCATCAACAGAAATGCTGTCAAATTCTAGAGGAAAACACATTCACAGTAAGGGTCTGTTATATTCAATTTCTGATTACTTCTTTTTAAAACCGGTCATTACATAAACCTTCAAACACCACACTCCATCTTAACTGAGCCACAGGAGGCTGATGCAGGAGGATCAAGATTTTTGAAGTCAACCTGGGTTATTTGGTAAAATTAAGTTGGAAACAAAAATTTAAACAATCTATATAGAGATAGGTTGTTTCAATTTGTATTGTATTTTGTTAATGTCTATAGATTGAGAGTTAACCCAGTATCTTGTATGTGTGTGCATCCATGGTGTCTGTGCATATGTGTGCACATTGCCACATGTGTGAGCTGATGTTTGTGAATGCCTATGTGAGCATGTACATAGGTATAATGATTTTGTGCACAGTATAAAGGTTATCCTTGAGTTCTTCTCTGCCCTCATGTCTTATTTCAATCTGAACACAATAGTGTAATGTCAAGGATCTCCTGTCTCCAGTTTGTGTAAACAATTCTTTTTTTTTTTTTTTTTTTTTTTGGTTTTTCGAGACAGGGTTTCTCTGTGTAGCCTTGGCTGTCCTGGAACTCAGAAATCCACCTGCCTCTGCCTCCCAAGAGCTGGGATTAAAAGTTGTATGCCACCAGTGTCTGACATGTAAACAATTCTTGCCATTTATTCTCTGTCTTGTCAATAAAAAGAGGAAGGGAGATTCAAATGTGTCATGAGAAGGAAGGAAGAATGAGTCCTTGAGAGTTCAACAGAAACATGGAAAGCCCTAAATGCAAGTATTATGGGATTCCTGGCTGGAGGTAGTCAGGTTAGCTTAGGGATTAATATAAATCAAGTGACTGCCCAGAAATTGAGGTGAAGCTTGAAAATGAATCTTGGGCTCGCTGTGCTGTTGTTACTGGGAACTACCTAGGATAAAGAAACACAGCTACCAGATTAATTTACTACATACATTCACATTTAGAACATTTACACATGTATATATTGAGGACAGAGGTTGATGGTGTGTGTCTTCTGGAATGGTTGTGCACTTCGTTTACTGAGGAAAGGTCTGGCCGACTGGATTTAAACAGTCTAGCCGGCCAGCTTGCTTTCAAGATACTTTTATCTCTCCCCCAGTGTCAGGGCTACAGGCATTAATCTTGACCACCAATTAAATCCATCATTTAGATCTGTTTTTGGAATTCAAACTAATGCTTGTCCTATAGTATCTTATATATGACATTGAAATCACATGAAATGAATCGCATAAAATGAATATAACTCCAATAATTACACGATGTTCTCATCATTACTATAGAATAAAGGTATTTTAATACTATCTATTAGAATCTCACAGCTTCCTAATACAGATTTTTAGGACTCCCTTAGATTTATGCAATATACAAACCTAGGGATGGAATATTTGAAACAGCATGAAGACTCCAACAGAAGGTATAATATTTTATTCATAAAAACAAAAATGAAAAGACTCAGACCCTTATGTAAGTATATCTGTTGATACATACAGGTTATCTACAGAAAAAGTAAGACTTCCACATGTTGGCACTTTCTGCCCTGTTTCATGGTATGCTCTCTGATCCACACATTCCATCTGCAAGCTATAAAGACTCCAGCTGCTAACACGAGGACTGCTAGGCATGGAGTCACTCTGAACAAGCCAGCACTGGTGTCTCCTTAAGTTTCCTTCCGCTCTGGAGGTGAGCCTGGTACTGGCACCCAGACACACAGAATACCAGCAAACCAGGATACTTTGAAAGACAGCATAAGTTCTTTCCTTCCTTTTTCTTGCTCTCTTTTTCTCTCCCTCCCTCCCTCCCTCCCTCCCTCCCTCCCTCCCTCCCTCCCTTCCTCCCTCCTTCCATACTCCTCTTCCTTCTTCCTCTCCTTTCCCCTACCCCTACCTTTGGTTATTTCACACAAGGTCTCTCTACATAGCTCTAGTTGCCATGGAACTTCCTCTGTAGACCAGGCTGGCCT
>JADRCC010547974.1:0-14540 GCA_019843855.1 Hylomyscus alleni
GAAACTTCTGTGTTACCTGTTCTACTCTACAAATAAGGTTTCTCCAGAGAGGAGAGCCAAGGAGAGTAGGGTCTGTGGGACATGGCTCCTCTGGTTCAGTTGTGCCTTTCCTGAAAATCCCTCTTCATTTAACTATCCTTGTCTAAATCCTACCTGAGCTTCAGCATGGGCCTAAGGTCATTCTCTTCCACAAAGCCATCACTGCTGTGTGGTACCTTCCTTCCCCTTCATATAGGTCCCTCCTATATGCCCCTCATTAAGCATTAAACAAATCCTGTGTGGGTCTCTCTGCACTGATGGGAAATACCAGAGAATGTTAGCAACATGCCCAAGGACGCCAGGCTCCCCAGTGAAAGTCAAGTCAAATTTGGATCCCCAAACTTCTTATCTAGAGCTCTTCCCGACCCTATACTGATGATACCCACTCCTCCCTTCCCTTCATGCTCCATAATGTTTTCTTGCGTGCGTTCGATTTACTGTGGCTGCATTTAGGTTCCTCATGGAGATTCTCTTGAATCACTCTTGTTATTATGTTGTAAGGGAAATCACTAGGTTCATTTTGTATTTGAAACACAGAGGGGCCAAGTGACTTGCTCGAGATCACAGAGCTGAGAATAGGAATAAATACAATTTGGAGCAAGAATGATCCAGTTGTGCAGCCATTTTCCCTTTCTCCACCATCACCATCAAACACACTGTCCACTGTCATCACTGCTGCTACTGAAGAAACAAAAGAAAGTTTAAGGTCATTTCCCTAAATTCTCCCAACTATCTATCTGGTATTGCTCCCATTCTGTAGATGAGGTCACCTCACCAGGAGGTCTGCGCTGGTAAGTGGGCTCTCTTATGCCACCAAGGCTTATTTGCCATACTCTGGTGCTTGAGAATACCACATTCTCAGTTGCTTCTATTGGATCAGAAGCAGTTTGATGGGTAGTAGCAATTAATGCAATGTCAATTGTTAATTCAATCATTACTCAATAAATAAAGTTGACCAAAGCTCAGAGAAGCATTTGCTGATGGCACCAAACCACTTTCCCTTTCATCCCATCCCCTCCTCTAGCCATTCATTAAGGAAGCCATATCTACTCTAGTCAGAACAAAATGACCCAGTGCTTCAGGAGAGCAGCAGTGAATGGGGAACAAACTCCTTCAGACTGAGACTGCACGCTTGCCATTATCTCATCAAATTAGGCATTCGTGGCTTTGTTAGGGCCTAGTCAAAGGCAAATCAAAGCTACTTTTATAGGACAGATGGCTAAAGAGCAGAACATCTGCCAATATTTCCAAATCACTGTTCCCTGCTGCTAGAGCTTTTGGTGGATCTTTGAAAGCATCCAGTGTTCCTCACTAAGTCATACCTGACTGTACAGTCTGAAAGAATTGACAACAATCATCGTTTTAATCCCTCTTGACAATAATTGAAGAATAAATTTACATGAAAGCAGAAGATGGTGAACTTTAGACACAGCTTTCATATTGTGTACTTCCCACCACAGTATTAAACCCATCTTCCTGGCCACTTTCTTCTACTCAGGAATGCATTTATCCAATAAGTATTTGCTATATATCTACTAAAAATCAAGCACTCTCCTGGATACTAGAAAATAATGGCAAAGAAATAAAACTCATCTCTATGAACTCTCTTAACTGGAGGAGGCCACTTAGGATGCTATTTGTACCCTCTGGGGTCAAAGCACACACAAATTAACTTATCATCTAAACTAACAAATCTTTTACAAAGCAGCAGTGAGGGTTCAAGAGCACAGCTCCAAGACTATGTGACTCCTGATGGCTTGAGTAGTTTGGGGCTAGGTTTCAAAGACTAGAAAAAAATAGACTTTGTATAATGAAGTAGCATTTGGAAAAACATGTTTGGTATAATCTTGTTTCATGAAGTAGCTTTATAAAGTGTAGTAATGGAAGTAATATTAAATAAAATTATGTTTTGAAAGCATACAAATCTTATGACATTGCCTATATACAGTTGGGCTGGGGAGGTGGCTTAGTGAGTAAAGAACTTTCCACATAAGCATATCCCCAGCATTCACATAAATGCTGGATGGCCGTGGTAGCCTACCTGCATTCTCAGTACATAGGAGACAGAGCAGACCAATGGGAAAGACTCTGTCTTAATATATAAGTTTAAGTATAATCAAAGACAACACCAGATATTCACTACTGGCCTTCACCCATCTCAGCAAGCAAGTATACTTGGACCTGCACACAAACCTGTGTCCCCATACAAGCTAAACATGCCTGTACACAGGCACATCACATGCACACATACATCTATCAGACAAAAATCAAGGCTATGATATTAGAATAAGTATATGCAATAAAAAAATCAAAACATTCATGAGAACAATATACATAAACTTCAAGTGAATTCTACAGGGAAAAGAGAGCAAGGAAACTGGGCAGAGCTTTAACCATCATATAGGTGGGTTGTTTTGTATGCTTTCTTTTCTTTCCTTGGTGCTTCTGTTCTTAGGGTAGAATCTGAAACAAATACAGTGGAATCTTAGAATCTGCTCAGTGTTGGTTGTGACTGTATACATTCTTGTCTTCCTGATTTCTGAGAGTTTTCAGTTTGTACGTTTGAGATACTCTTAATTAAAATAATAATTAAATAAACACTGGGAAAGGTTAGAGATCCAGAAATTCTGAATAAATATCCCAAATTTCCCTCTGGCAAAGTTACCAATTCGCTACAAGAAATATTTCAGTGAGATATATAACCATTGGAAGCAAAAGGTCAGCTCATACCAGGAAGATCTTGATCTGCTCAGACCTTTTGCATGAAGATACACTTTGATGTTTCATTTCTAAGACATAGCCAATGAGGCACCTTCTTTTGGAACAATTTTGCTGTAGAGCTCTTTTTGGAGTGGGCACGTATAGGCAGGTGTGAGATGGCAAAGAAAGCCAGGGTCTCTAGGCTGAACACAGTCTCATCTTTAGTTTGGCTCTTAAATGCTTCCAAGGTCCTATTAATTAAAATGCTTGGGTGAAATGGCAGGAGGTCTTAAAGTCATTGAAGGTATACCCTTGAACAGGGTAATGAATCTCTAGTATCTTCTTTTTAATTTTTTTTGCTTCCTGATGAACAATTTTGATTTTGCTATGATATTAGTTCTATAAGTGATACGTTGTCCTGCCACAGGTCCAAAGCAATGGAACCAATGAATCATGGACTAGAACCTCTAAAATTCTGAGCCCAAATATACTTTCTATCTGTATAAGTTAATTATCTCAGGCAGTCTATTACAGGGAAGGAATGCAGACATTGCAAAGACTAATTGTCCCAGGGCTCAACTATAGCACGAGATAGGATAATTGCAGGTGATCAGGGAGGGAAGTCCAGGTAAAGCAAATGAAGTCATGTTCTATTCAACTAAGATGGCAGATGTGCCCTTATGTCCCTTCTGTTGTGTTTACTCCTCTAAAACCCACACTTTCTCAGCTGAGGCAAGCACAGGAGAGGGACATGGAGCAGAAAAGTTATGTTTCAATTTGGTAAATCAAACAGGAACAAGAGAACGAGTGGAGCTACAATAAAAATAATCAAGCAATCGATAATGTAGGAGATGCAATGGTGAGGCAGTTTCTCCAGGGCCACAGTAAATCTGCAGAACCAAAACTTTCTTAAGTGAACTGGAGATGCACCTGCCTTGTTGTGGCACAATAGTAAGACTGAAGAGAATCAACTTTTATCTTTTAAAGAGTAAGTTAAAAACAAAACCATTTGAAGTATTTTGTGTTGGAACTTAGAGTAACTACAAGGAATCAAGGTCAGCCTTGATCCCTGGGATTCTCCAGAATGGGAAGTCTGGTACTAACTATCCAATAACACGATCTGCTTCAACAGATCGTGGCCTTAATTGGGATGAGTGGACTGGGACTGAATGTGTGTGTAATACAAAGTTACAATGGCCTTTGATATATAAACAGCCATTGGCAGTAGAAAGAAGAGTTTCAGGAATCACTAGATTCCTGAAATTAAAATCAGACTCAGCCAAGGGATTGCAGCAAAGAAACCTCTGCCTAAGGAAGTACGACAACACAGAGCTACGAAATTCTCCATCTTGTTTTCAGTGAATCTTTTTTTTTTTTTTCATTTGGAAGCAGTCTTGAGTAGCTGCATCTCCGAGCATAACTCACCCGAGTGCCTGCCTATATGCTACTGAAACAAGAGACTATTTCAACAACTTAAGGACATAGATAGTGTACAAGTAAGCATGATTCAGTGAAAGATTCTAAATTGGAGAGTCACTGAACCATGTTTAAAACTACTAGGAGAATACAGAACTGCATTAGAGAATTAAAACAAAGAGGTGTCAAGAGAAGAGACTGCTCACCAGTCTGGAACTGTAGCTGAGAAACTGGCATTGAGGGGAACACATGGAAGAGATAGAAAGATGAACATCTTTGTTTAATCTGATGACTCAGGACACAGGAGTTATGTACATAACTGTTTCATGACACAGCCCCTACTAAAACCATATTTAAGTACTGTGATGCACCTTGTGTTTCATCTTCCTCCTAGCCAATATAGTGAGTGGGCTACATGTGCCCACCAAGCCTTTAGTAGGGTTATCCCACTGCCAAGAAAATACAGTGTAAATATACTTTATTCCCTGGTCTCTGAAAGGTGTGGTCCTATCCCTGTATTATTTTAAGAAGCAGAAACAAAGCATGCTGGCTTTTAAACTATCACTGACTTGAGCTAAAGGGATCTTCCATTATTCCTGAGCCTGAGAATGCCCTCAATATAAAGGCTTGTTAATAGTTTCTTGGAAAGGCAAGTGCAAAGTGTGGTTGCAAGGGGGAGAAGAGCCTCTTACTGGGAATAAATTACAATTAAAATGCAGGTCTAAAATAATTTACAATTCCTTAAAGGCTAATTGGGTCAAAGAATTTAGGTTTTGCTTGTTTTCAGACTCAGCAGAAAGCCTCCAGGCACTAGATTCCTCAAATTAAAATCAGACTCAAATCCAAACAAATCATTTGTCTGATGTGTTGCCCTCAGACTCTGAGAATAATGTCCCTTCCTCAAAGTCTGGGCTCCAGAAGCCTGTCCTACAAGATGCTTTCAGTTCGAGTCCAAAACAATGTGGGTGCCTCTTTTCCTTGGGAGATAGTGGTATGGAAAATCCAGCAGTTTGGCAGAGCACAGCTGGAGACTGAGCCCTAAACCTTCCAGATGTTTTACTCTCAGCTCTGCAATAGCAGAGTTTGGAGGTAAACTGTTTGGCTATGTTTGCCTACTCAGAATACCATGAGCAGGAGACCTGATTATGAGACCAAGAGATACACTTCACCCAAATTATAAATTAGCCTATTTGCTACTGAATGTGAGATCACTTATATTCTCTCTAATTGTGCAAGGTTACCATCACTCTGTCTCTCTCTCTTTCTTCTCTCTTTCTACAATGTCATCATTTATATCAGTACCAAATTCATAGCTTATTCTTAATTCTAAGTAGGTAGATAGTAGTCATTTCATAAGAAAGGAACATTAACTCCTTGATATTGAATTTCCTGACATTTGATTTATGTTACTATGCCAATGTTAACTTCATTTAATTTACTTGCCTTGGTTTACATTCTTCTGAAAAGCACAAGGAGGAACATTATTAGTGTAGAAATGCCCCAGGGTTTGAAACTGAGAGTACTTTAGAAAATGCTTTCTGAATGGAGAAGATGGGCACATCAGCCCATGAAATGAACTGAGTCAGTCCTGGGCTATAAAGCCCTGTGATGGGCTTTAGTGTGTGGGACCCACCAGTTGGAGGGATAAACCAGAGGACTAACAAACTACCTTGTTCCTGGAGTATAAAATGCTTCTCAGGTGTATTTCTACATAAGGGTTAGTGACCAGAGCGATTTCATTACTCTCTGAAAGTGGGGTAACACTAAATTTGAGCCCCAGTGGTGTGACTTGAGCTCTGAAAATCAGGTCTTTACTGGCTTCAGTCGTCTAGAGTGACCCAGATCTAGCCTTACTATGCTTTCATTTCCAACAAAACCTATAGCCTCAGGAAACTTATATAGTCAAGAACTATTGGATTACGATTCTCCCAAAGACCTCATAGTTTTTTCAGCTTTGTGACAAACAGAAAGGGAAGCCACCAGGCACATCTTCCCTGGAGGGCACCACCAGGAAAGAATTATCTGAATTATTTACTGTTTTGCCAGGGCATTAGTTAGAGACTTAGACTGATTCAACAGGAACCCTGAGAAGTAGTGCAAGACACTGCCCTTTGCTCTGAAAGCAGTATATAAATGGAATCACATGGAAGTGTGTCGTATTTAATTCCTCAAGATCACAAAAGCATACTCAGAAAACAGTTCCAAATGTTTGTCTTTAGTCTGCTGCCCAGGTTTCTCAAGTTGTAGCTTAATTCCATTTGCTCCTTTACTGAGTTATCCTGGGATAATCTCTCATGTTAAAAACAAAACCAAACAAATATAGTAGACTAAAAGCAACAAGGAGAAACAGAACTACTAGATGCTAAATTCTCCAGAAAACATGTACTTTTGTTTCCAACAAGGAGTCTACAAATAGTAGACATATCATCAACAACTGCAGAAGGAATGATTTGTTCAGAAGATTTTCCCATCTGCAACCAAGACTGACAGAAAAATAAAGATTGAAGCTACAAAGAGATAAGCAAATATTACGACTAGTTTTATCTGCCCAAAGAGGGAGGAAGCCACACACAGGATGACTTCCCTTTGACTGTAGGTATTTGGACTGAATGATCAGAAGGCTTTCAATGTTATTTGTGAGTTAGAAAGGTCAGGCTAGCTGATCTTCAGACTACCTTGAGACAGAATCCAAGGTCAGTTACAACTATCTTTGCAAAATACAGTCATGGTTATGTTGATCTTTGATTTAAGGATATCAGGTGACTAATATTTCTCAATATTGGCTGTTCACTGTAACCACCCGAGATTAACAAGGCATAAACCTGAATTCTAACTTGAAAGTGTTCATTTGAATGATTTGGTGTACACCCTGGAGAATAAAAAGTAGTTTGACAGCCTCATGAGCCTCATTCAAGAATATAAAGCATTAAAGTGACAGAAACTGGGGAATCCACATACCAGGTTATAAAGCTTTAACAATATTTAAACACAATGAAAGAAAGGAGAAGCATTCTTGATATAAACCCTGTATGTGTTTGATAAGCAATAAAAAATAATATGGATGGCTAGTGCATACCTGTAGCATGTGCACTTATGTGCTTACACACATGAAGATTAAAACAAAGAAAAAACAATGTAAATTGAGTTAAAGGGTTAATGAGAATCTTTTCGATGGGCCCCAAATAGATGGTATTTAAACACTGGCACTGGAAAGCATTATCTAGGGAAGTATTTATTTGTATTTTTCCAATCAATTCCATAGGACGCGGTATATGAAGTTCACCAACCTAAGTCCTTAACAACATATTATTATATCTGATCAAATTTACCTCTACCTTTGTTTTTAAAATGAGCTGAATAGTTATTTCCTTTTCAACTTACTGTTCAGAGTATCTGCTTATTGGACATAGTCAATGCATGTGTGAAAAAGCAAACTGCATTAGTAATAGTCATGTATGATACATAGATGTCATCTTTGGTAAGAGAGAGATGGGGTTAGGGTGGAGGGAGGATAGGGTATTGTACAACAGTTGACAAATATTAATTTCAAATGACAGATCATAGATCAAAAGGGCATGAGGAATGACATTACAATGAAATCGGTAGTGACACTGGGTGACAATGTTTCCTTTGTCTGCATAAATATTCTGAAAAGAGATTGTAGAGAAAGGAATGCCATATATATTTAGGAAATGAGTAAATCTAGAGGCACAGAGCAGAACAAATTCCACCAGCTTGCCGCACTAAAGGGTAGAATACAATCACTTCTATAGAAGGTGGGTGAGATAGTCATTAGAGACTAAGCAGAAGCTATGAATGTTCGACTCCCCAACCTTGGGCCTGCCTTTGAAAGCACTGCAGTTTCAGAAAATAGAACTGGTACACACTCCTGTTCTTTGTCTAGGGGCTGTGTCTGGTAGTAGGGCTAGCACTGCGAAGGCAACTGGGAAGTCATACTAAAAGGGAAAGGATCTTAATGCTTCTGGAGTAACTATTACCAGAGAATCAAGATCAAGAGTCGGTGAATAACCATCTTAGCTGTCCCATTCTTCACTTGAGACAATTCTGAGATATGTTACATAAACTTTCTTTAAAACATTCTCCAGCTTGTGCAAGCCCACCCAGTGGCCTAAAGCAGTCAAGTTCTCTCTCTCTCTCTCTCTCTCTCTGTCTCTCTCTCTCTCTCTCTGTCTCTCTCTCTCCCTCTCTGTCTCTCTCTCTTTGTCTCTCTCTCTCTCACACACACATACACAAACACTCACATACCACTATCTATCTATCTATCTATCTATCTATCTATCTATCTATCTATCATCTATCTATCTATTATACATATAATATACATATAATAATACATAATATATGTATCTATTATACATATAATATGTTTTGGTCTAATTTACACCCAATTCTCTTTCCTCCAATTCCTTCCCATCCCATCCCAACATTTTTCCTTCTCAACTTCATGTGTTCATTTTTTATAACCCACAGTGTCTACTAAGTGCTATTTTTGTGCACCAGACTGTAGGACAGTCTACTAGAGCATCAGAAGCCTTGCAGGGGGTGATATCCTTGAAGAAAACTGACTCTCCTCATTTGGGGTTAGGGCTTCATGAGCTGCTTCCCCATCCAGACTTGTATTTTGGTTGGCTTGATCTTGTGCAGGTAGTCCTGGACATTGTGAGTCACTAAATACTTGTCATGTATGACAAATGGTGTTTCACTTCAGACTTTTACTACTTCTGGCTCTCACAGTCATTCTACTCATCTTCCACAATGATCCCTGAGTCTCAGGAGCAGAGAGTATGACATAAATGTCCCATATTTAGAACTGAGCAGTCCACATTTCTTATTCTCCTGACAGACCAGTTGTGGTGCTCTATATTAGTCATCAATTACTTACTATAAAGAAGCTTCTCTGAAAAGGGCTGAACACTGTACTAATCTTAGAATGAAGATAAGATCTTACATGCCAGTTTATTACTATGTCCACTTAGCAGAGTATTAGCAATTGGTTCTCCCCTATGAACTATAACAGCTGATGAATACTTCATAGTTTTCTCTTTCATTTTTACTTCCCTTTTCTTTTCTGGAATTATCCACCAAATAAACTAGTCATATTCAAATCTTAGTATAAGGTGTGTTTTTTGAAGAGTGGAACCAATGCAGAACAAATTAACTTCCTAAGTTTACCAGAGAAATAGCTTTGAGAACATGCCATGCATAAACATGGTGATTGTCCAGTAGTTACTGGACGGATGGATAGATGGATGGATGGATGGATGGGTGGATGGATGGATGGATGGATGGATGGATGAATAAGTGTGTGTTACTGGAAACAATAGAAATATAAAAATATTAGTACAGGAACCATGTCAGACAGTGATACTTGAAGGCAAACAAAGAGAAAAAGCTATTAAAGTAGAGGGTAGAATAATTCTTATTCCCTAGACTTCAAGATCTAGATGAAGAATCCCTGTGGAAAGACATGATGGTATACGAATGGAAAGAAGGCATTTCATGGACTCTTAGGGGTACATACATTTAAAAAGAAACTCATTCAATTTCTCAGAGCACATGTTTAACTTTCTAGCCAAGGGAAGACTCAATTTCATATTTTATATTGCTTCCTTAAACTTCTTTGCATCATAATTTTAACAACTTTTGCTTAACATATTACTTTTAACCTTGAGGTGCAATTCTGATTCACACAGAGATGATATTTAAAAATTCAAGTAAGGATAGTTTAGAGCCAAAGAAAGAGAATATCAAAATGTCAAGGTGGTGGAAAGTTTCTCTGTGCCACTAAGAAGCTTGCTGTGTCTTTGACTAAAGTTTTATCTCTTCAGCTAGTCACTGTTAAGATGACTTCACGTTGTAGCAACATGGGCTCATAGAGACATTGTCACACTGCCTGTAGATTCAACCTCAACTCCTAATTCATTTACACTGACAGGAAATTAATCCCAATAAAACCTAGTATCCTTATGTCGGTTAGGGTTCAGTGTTTCACAGTTGCTTTAATTGCACAGTCCTAACACCATCTCAGTGTTGAAAATGAGCTAATCTTGGGTTTGATATCCCACTGATAACTAGAGGACTCCTCTGACACTGCATTTTTCAGTGGTGTTAGGAAAACCACACACGTATCTGTCTGTCCATCCTAGAGGTGCTGGATCTTCAAATATATGTTGACCTGACACACAGTCACTTGAGTGGTGTCTCTAATTAGAATGGGAATGACTAGATGAAACATGGTTAAAATCTCTACAGATAAGCAGAGTTGTTACATTCTACAAAAGGAGGATATCATATTTCAAAGGACTCCACAATGAAGGAAGCATTGATTTACAAATTTTAGTCTTGCTTCTAATTTTTTTTAAGTCCCACTAAATAGAAAGCAAAAACAATTGTCCCTGCTTCATGTGGAGGTCACCAGTCAGTCAAATAGTATCCAATTCCATTTGACAGTTCAGGCAAAGTATGTGGAATTCACAACAGTCTATTCCAGTCCAAAAGAAGAAAAGAGAAACCCATTTAATCCTTGTTGTCTGATGAACTCCCGCTATCCAGATCCCATGCTGCTGAGCAAACAGCTGCACAGGCCCTGCATGGGAAAGCATTTGACAGGCAGCCAACAGCTTTCCCCTCCCCCTCAAACCTCAATTAGTCAATTTGTGAAAACAAACAGTTGGGACAGTATTAGGGGCTGAGCATGGCTAAGGCGAGGGGATTGTTGTAGTTACTGTTTATAAACCCAGGCTGTGACCCAATTGCCAGGAGGTCATACTTTGGAAGCATCTTTCTCATAGTTACATATTCTGTCATCACACAGAAGCCACATAGGCCACTAGAATTAAGTTTTTAAAATTTAATTAGAAAAGACAATTTAAAATTTACTGATATTCTTAGGAAGAAACATGAAGTGCTCTACACTTGAAGTCATTTTTTTTTAAAGATGGACAGAGAATCTGTGGTTTCTAAATAGGAATATTTTTGGTGTTAAACAACTAATCTAAGATTGTTTTCAAAAAATAGGATTAAACACACACACACACACATACAGCCTAAAAATAATGAGAAAATGCCAAACCAAATGCATTACTCAAATGACCTCTTCCTATCTACTTGGTTTTCTCCAAGATGTCTCTAATATAAACACAGGTAAAATTTAAATTGTGAATGACTGTGACAATGAAATTAAGGTTATAGGAGACTATTCATATCGAATTTCTGAATTTCTTCCTATATCATTTGAGACATGTGTTTTCAAATTTCTGCAAAAATATTCTAATGAAGGAGAACAGTGTAGGGATGGGAGAAGCTAAGTCTCTAGTAAAGCTGAGAAGCTAGAGTATAATCCCCTCAACTGACCCTGCTAGCTCCAAACTGTGCTCAGCCAGCATGCTGCCCAGGCTCGGTAACAGGTCCCCCCCCTCTTTATTTCTTTCTTTCTCCCTCCCACCCTCCTTCCTTCCCTCCATGTGTGTGTGTTCATCTCTTTTCTCTCTCCCTGTCCCTCTGTCTCAGTCTCTCTCATTCTCTCTCTCTCTCTCTCTCTCTCTCTCTCTCTCTCTCTCTCTCTCTCTCTGTATTTGTGTGTGTTGTAAATGAATATTTAAATGCTGATCTACATGGGAAATATCAAAAGTACTAGAATAAAATAATAACTTTATTAACTTTAATAACATCAATATTTTGCTCTTTACTTTTGGCAAAATAATGACAATTATAAGGCAGTGGATTCTGAAAGCTGAATGATTAAAAAATGCTCTTTTCATATCTGGCAAATCTGTAGTCTTTAACAGCCCTAAATAAGATGACTGTCCATATTTTTAAATGGCAGCTTGTCACTTATACAACTATAGGTACTCCACTTCCAGTAAGGAGAGGAAGTAGAGAGAGAAGTGAGGCATACTGGTAACTTAGAGAGGAATTTAAATCAAATTACCTTGTGCCTATCCCTTGAGCCTTTGTGTGTTTACACAGGCTTTCTGAGCTCCACTAGTTTCCTCTGTAAATGGAATTAATAATAATAATAATAATAATAATAATAATAATAATAATAATAAGTAACAAGTCAGGATGTGGTTCAGTGGATCTATTTAAGTGATTTATAAGCTAACTATAAGGGATAACATAAAATAAGAAATGCCAGTCCAAACTTTGCTCATTAATACCAACTATAAGAGTGTTGCTAAGGCCGTTATGACTAAATATCACAGATTGGGGGAAGAAGACAACAGGCATTTGTTTTCTCACAGCCCTGGGGGTTGGCAGTTGAAGTTTTATGTACTGCAGATTTTACTTCCTTTAAAGCCTCTCTCTAGCTTGTCTATGGTTGTGATCATTGCTTCATTAAGTTGTTATGTCCTGACACACACTTGGTGTCTCTTTGTCCCATTTACTTTTCTTATAAAGATAACAAATCTCTTCGATCAGTCCTTACTCTAAAGGTCCCATTTTTACTTACTTATCTCCTCCTGGGCCCTATATATTTAAATATTATCACATTCTGAGCAATTACAGGTTGGGCTATGTTTGGAATTAAGAATAGATTTTAGCCTAGAACTGCATCTAAACTCGAGCTTTGATACAAAAGTGTGTTGGTCAATGGCTGGGCCACTGAGACTATGCCGACGGCTGTTATGCTAACTAATTAGCAGAATGCCAGAATTAAATGATAGCATTTGTAGAGAACGATATGTTAAAATTGTTAAAAATACAAGTCCATTACCAAATAGCACATTTATTTACATCAATGGCCTCACAACATTAACCACTAAATGGTGTAGCTAATGGACTTTAGATCATAAAGAATGATTTGCACAGCTACTCTTTGCTTTGCCTAATAGAATAGTCTTTCAATTTAATTGGGCTCAATGAAGTAAGGGCCACTGCTTTCCCCAATTGCTATGTTCAACTCCCAACCTCCACTAAATGTTTTCAAATTATTCCCAATAACTATCAAACAAACACCCCTGGACATTCTATTAATGGTCATGGTAGGTAACAGCCAATATAGACAACAATGAGAGCTTACCACTGGTAGATGTATGCAAAGTAATTTTATATATGTTACCTGGTTAAGCTTCATAATGCATGCCTTACTTTTAGCATAGAAGAACCTGAGGTTCACAGCTAGCTGAGCTGTGAGGCAGCCAAGATTATAGGTCAGACCTGCTTCCAGGAAGTGCATGCCACTGTTAAAAGTAAACAGCACTAAAGACTCAGCCACAGCAAAGTTCTAGCAAGTCAGTGAAGAAGTGAAACTTAAGTTAAAAGATACCGCTACTTAGTAAAAGTCAAATTCTTTGGAGGAACCTCCCAAATCACAAGTCCTTGGCTTTCTCAGTTCTTCTTCTGGCTGATCCGGGAATGCCTACTAGGAATGGCAAATGTTGCTAAGATTCGGAAATACCAAACCATTCTCAGAAAACAAACAAGTAAACAAACAAAACATTTGGCTTTAGATAGAAATAAATTATATAAACCAAGAAAAAATAGGAAGGGAAAGTAAGAAAGTGAAGATGACCAAAACAACAACAATAACAACAACGAGATTATGTTAAAAGGATTTAGGAGAATCTTGAAGTTGAGACACTGTATGTAAAATTATAAATGAGATAGTACCAAATACTCACAGGGAATACAGTATGCGAACAGGAGGAAAAGGAACACATTTTACAGTGGAGCCATCTAACAAAACCAACCTCAATATTAACTAAATCAACGTATAAGGTTAGCAATAGTGGAGAGTACAAGGTGGTGTGATCTGACAAGAGCAGTTTACTTCTATGCTCTTCCTCTGAGAACACACTGTCGCATTCTACCAGGTGTTAGGAAAATATCAGGTAAATCCCAGTTAGCATCCTACCAAGTATCTCTTCAGAATTAGAAAGGCCACTGAAAACAAGAGAGGTTTGAGAAGTATGTTACTTCAGAGATGTGACTTCCAAATGGACGGTAGATCTGGATGAAGATTCTGGAATAGAGAAAGGACATTTGAGGAAAACTGAGCAACCAGAATAAAGTATGGAACTTTACCTCAAGATAATGCTGCAGTATTGGTTGGTGGACTGTAACATGCGCCATACTCATATAAGACGTAAGTAGCAGAGGGTACAGAGTGTAAGAAATTTTGGAACCCAGTACTGTTTTCAAAGTAATTTTTCAAATTTAAAATGTCTAAAATTAAAAAGGAAATTAGTTATAATTATCATACCATTCTAGTTAATCTCTACTTTATTCATTTAAATTTACAAATATCTAAAACTGGTAAGTAATAAAGTAGTGAAATGGAAAATATTAAGTTTTATTTACAAGTTCTTTGAATACTAAAACTTTGAAATTGTTTTTCAAATTTTCATTTATTTTATTTTTTT
>JADRCC010547976.1:0-10067 GCA_019843855.1 Hylomyscus alleni
TCTGTTCAGACCATATGGACTACCAGAGGCCTAGAAATCATTACACAATTACTCAGATATATTTGAGATATCTAAACAAGGCAAGACATGCTAGTGTGTGACTTGGCTCATGGCAATGTTTGATTATACTTGAGTGCCATCACACCAGGACTGAACACTTCATTAAAAGTTCAAGGAATCCAAGATAACAGCAGCTTCCAGAGTAAATACACAGTCAGATTCTAGATTGTTTGGAAATCTTGATGTCTTTGATAGAACACACTTTAATTGCCCATGTTTGAAAAAAAGAAATCTTATTTTAGAAAGAGACTTAACAAGGCAGAAATGGACCTACTTTACCTCGCAGGCATTAGTCAGTTTCTCTGGTCCCTATACAAAAACATTCTTGTAGAAGATTCCTCAAGAACTGGAGCTGCTATAAGCCATGGAATTTTAAAACAAAGTCCAAACAAACCAAGGCAGACAGCAGTAAGAGCAATGTTGCCAGTGTTGTGGGCTCTGTGATTCTCCATGGCACTTACGTCATCAAGCTCAGTCCTTCTGCTCTCAAAGCAGGACATGCTACCATGATCAGAGAAACCAGTCAAGGAAGCTTCCTGAGCTGCTTGCTCAATTCTTCCCCTGTCTCCAGCAGATGGCAGACAGTCCAAGGGCCTTCTTCTATAGCCCTGACTAGCAGGGAAGAGCTCTACCTCCTATTCTCAGCATGTTGTCTTGTTTGTTTGGGTTTTTTTCCTTACCAAAATAGAGAAGGGACTGAAAAGGTTTTGTAGGGTTAGGTTCAAGAAGAACATTGGGCTGGAATTCTGTCCAATAAAGAATTTATTAGAAAAGTTAATGGCCATTGATAGACAAAGGAACAGGCACCAGCTTGATAGGGGCTCTGAAGAGAGTTTAGACCACAGCACCAGCTATAAGAGAGGATGTCAGGTCTCTGAAGAGAGGACTTGGAGTCCGTATGAAAGAATGAGGTCACTTTTTATACCTTCCCGGGGATAGGAAAGGTCACAGTACAAGCCAGGCTCTCTGATTTCCAGGCAGGAGGCAGGGAAGAATGTTAGGAGTAGGATAAGTGGCTACCAATATAAACTCACTTCTCCAAGAGAGTTGTCCTTGGCTCAGGAAAGTTTGACTGTATTCACAGAGAGAATGGAGTCTCATTAGGGAGCCTCACTATCTGGAAAAAGGGAGGCTTGGTGCAAGGGACTGTGGCCTGTGTGACTGCTGGATTCTAACAACATATTCTTAGGGTACATACCTTAAAAACCACATGGGTTCTATTTCAAATGGTTTCATAATTCTTGGGACAGTTCCTGTAAAATACCCAGCTCTGGAGAAACACTTTGTGTATGTATAAACCTCAGTTATCTGGGCCGTACGGTTTAGAAGGGAGTATCCTATTGATGGAGTATCCTCTCTATCTAACACTGTGTCATGATTTCCTCCTGTTCATTTTCTTACCTGTCCCTAGAGTTATGTCAATGACTATCTAGATACCTTGGCTGGGAGGATGAGTCTCATAAGCCTCCGCTTTTTTTCAGCTGTCCGAGCTCACTGCTGGACCAGTGCTGGTTTTCTTTCTAGGCTTCATCCGTCTATGACAGTGGGCGTGTTGCCTAGTCTCTCTAGGCTCTTAGGGCTCATCATTATTTAGTGAGAATGTCAGGCTGCTTTTCGGTTTTGCTACAAGCATGGTTTCTCTATCTCTGTCTAGCACAGACGTAGTTTATAGAAGATAGTTACAGCATATAGAGTTTGAACAAGTATTTCATGTGGTCACTGACACCTCAAAGCTGATTAATGGAGCATTTACATGCAAGGTGGTGGCCTGGTACCCTGCACGTGTTAACACTAACAGATAGGCAGAGATGACAAAAGAATCCAACAGGCACACAGCACCTCAAGTTCCTCATTAACTACTCTGCAGATATGGGGTATACACCATATAGTTAGAAATGCTCCATGGAGATTGAGCCTGGAACATCAACAAATCAAAGACATTCAGGGTTCATTATTTTGAGATGTCTTCCAGGTGCCGTTGACATTACCCATTGGTTTTGCCACCATGGACATGGCTATGATAAGTTCTTTGCTAACCCAGAAGTTTGATGTTCTGTGCATGAAGGGAAGCAGACCAGCCACTATGTCTTTGGCCCTCTTTTCTGATGAGGTCATGAACATATGCATTGGACCATATGGTGTCTGTGTTTATACCGAATGTGCCTCAGTATCATCTACAACTGTTTTCTCTATAAATAGTTACGTCTCTGTAAACATGCTTGTTTTAATCTCTTGGCTTGTCTACAACTAAAAATATCCAATTTAAATGCCCTTCTTGTGATTAATGTACTAGACATCAATGATGATTGTGTCTCAGTTATGATTTTTATGATTTCAACATTGCCGGTCTTCTAATACACCTCTTCCAGACTATCATAATAGTTTTCCAGAACAGCAATTGGAGAAAATGACAATTCGTGTACTTATTTAACTTGTAACTGTTAAGCACCTTCAAGCTAATTTGGGGGTTTATACATCTTAACCCTTGATATAACATTGGGGTAGCAATAGCTGTTGATAAGCCCAAAGAACTTTGACAATTTTTACCAAATATGTAATCCTCAAATTCTTGGAGCTATGTAATGTCTCATACTGTGCAACCCAGGTGCCTTTTCACACTGGTCGCTACTGAACCAGTTTTCCTAGTGCAACTGTGGGGAAAGAGATCTACATGAATCAGGTTCACCTTCGGAAACATTTGCTTTCTTTTACACAGTACTTTTTTACTTCTGGGGAAAAATAGATGAGAGCTTGCATTTTATAATGGTCACATAATGAAAGCATCCAAAGCCTTTTCTCAATGCCCATTCAGGCTGTTGAACAGACCACCCTTTCATTCTGCTGAGCTCCGTCTGTAAGAACCACATGGTAGTTCAAGCTGTGTACTTGATTTTTAATCACTGTATCATGACCTTGAGAGCCTAGTGAGATGTGCTTGAACTTGACCATCTGTGTGGTTACTTTGTCCAGACACTACTACCTTTGACCCTTCATTTATATAGCTTCAGAATTTGCCAAAAAATATTTCTTGGCAGTTTTCTGGATGCTCTCACCTTGCCTGGCAGAATAGTAGTTAATATCTGCCTGAGAATTCTGAGAGGGCATAAACATTTTTCTCCCAACCATAGTTAAAGCAAATCACATCTCTAATCCCGTTTGGAACAGCAATTGATGCATTCAGGGCTGCACAGTATGGCAAAATGATCCTGGTTTAATGGCCCAACCTTGTGTTTTGTTTCCTGTTAGGAATAGCTTAACTTGCCTTCTTGAACAAACACAGCAGGGTTCAAGATCTGTTGTTCTGTGCCTGCTGTGATATGCTGCACTGCTTAACTTGTATAAGGGACTGCATAAATTAGCTTCTTAAATGGAGGTCCAGTTTGGGTCTTTCTCTCAGGATAAACTGTTTTATTAATCTCCCCACGCACCAAGGTAAATGGAGCCATGAATCCATTTGCACTTTCTTTGTATACTTATATTATATTTGGGGGAATAAATGAAAGTACTAATTTATCTAAAGGTTTTCTTTTATTGTGTTTCAGGGGAATACTTTTATTCAATTATCTAAGTCAAACCTGCCTATCTTCTCCCTTTCCTCCCCCTCTAATTTCTCCTCCATCTCTTTTCTTTCCCTCCTTCCCTCCTTTCCTCCTTGTTCTTCCCCTTCATTCCTTCACTCATCTTGTTTGGGGCCCACCTCCTTCTGTGTAATTGACTCTCAGCAATTGCAGGACATATGCTTGTCCATGTGTATCCCTTTTAGGATCTGTTAAATTAATTGTGATAGAACACTGAAAAAAGAAAAGTTTGCAAAGATGCTCTTTGGTGGAGCTGCAGATCTGGTGAGTTCAGTGCCCATGGCAGCTGCATGCACGCTATGCAGATGCAGAAATGGGCCTAGTGGCCATGTGTTAACTACTTACCTTTGCTTCTGGCTTTTGTCACTACTTGCTTTTCATGTGAATAATTATCACTTATTTTGATAACCCTGTTCCTCTCCAAATCATTTGCTATTTTATAGGAACCTAACTCAGTCCAGAAGGATGATGACAGTGGCCCTATGGTCTAGTCTACATTATAGAGTTTTGTTTGTAAGTAAGGCCAGTGAAGTGGGAATAGAGCTGGTATAGGCAGCTTGCCCCACAGCCACTGTGATGGACGCCATGGAAGTCTGAGTGACATTGTGGTACCCAACTATGGTGGTCACTGGTATTTGTCATGTCATCAGTCTGTGTGTGTCTGTAGTAGCCCATGCATGTAGCCCTGAGGAAGAGAACTCTTGACATCTTGGCTGATGCCTTTCCTGGGGCCAAGTCCTACCCTGTGACTGATCCGTGCTACGAATGCATGGCACTCAGATTCAACATGCTTCATCTCCCACTAGGTGCACTTGCTTAGAAAAAAAAAGTAAAAAGCAGAGTTTTAATGAAGATACAAATTAAAAAGTACTTTAGCGCTTGTACTATTATACATACAAGTATTGCCAATGTCTGTCAAAATATTTCCTGTTTGCATACAATTATCTAATATTCCCATTTTTTTTCAGATTCTAGTGCAAACTGGCCCATGACTTTCAATTTTATTTATAACAAAGAAAAGAAGTGCTAAAACATTCAAAATAGGAAAATAGCTACAAAGTTATTAAACTTTGAAAAAGTGAGATGTTAAGAGCACTGAAAATTAACTTAAAATGAAAGGTTAATAGCAGCTACTTCCTGGTGGTAGGAAAACTAGGATTTGTTGTTTCCCCTTAATACATTTATATATGTTTTTAATCTTATACAATAAACACTATTTTAATGAAGTACTAATTACATTCATGCTAATATAATAATTACTTAAATTTTTTGGTGTATATGCAGGGTGTGTGTGTGTGTGTGTGTGTGTTTGAGTGTGTAGAGAGAGAGACACAGAGAGAAAAACAGAGAGAGAGAGAGAGAGAGAGAGACAGAGAGACAGAGATAGAGAAATAGAGAGACAGAGAGGGAGAGGCAGGATGTAATGCATGCAGAGGTCAGAGAAGACTGTTGATCATCTTCTTCTCTTGAGATAGGGTAGCTAATGAACCTGGACTGGTTGACCAGTTAGCTCCCAGATGCTCCTATCTCTGCCCCCTAACATGAGAGTTACAGGCACATATGGCCACGTCCAGCATTTTTACATGGGTGCTGGGGGTTTGAATGCAAGTCCTCATGCTTTCAGAACAAGTACTCTTAACCACTGATCCATCTCCCCAGCCTCTGCATTACTTAAAATACATTAGATGGGATAAGAGTGACAGAAGTTAACCTAACATCTAAGTTTTACTTTCTTCAGAAGAAAAGGGAAGGGTGAAAATCCCAAACTTTGAAGTTACAGTGTTTCATGGTAGAGATAAATAGACTCAGAGGGGTCATAGTGAGTTGCCTCCTATGGGGCAATTCTAAAAATACCTATGTTTGCTAGTAATCTTTATTTCTGGCTGAAAAGAGAAATCGTTTACTAAGACAGTCAACCTAAGCCTAGTTCATAGCAGATGCTTAGAGAAAACTGAGCTGAGCCCAGGATACTTAGCCATGATAGGTATATGATTACATTCTGGGGGACAAATTCCACCCCTCCTCTGGATTGGGGGGAAAGCTATGAAAATAAAGTTGAGTTTGCTATTTGGAAAATGAATTGATAGGGTAGTCCCTCTTCCTGTGTTCACCATAAGGCAAGTGAATACCCTTGTTGCAGAAATGGATACCTGCCTTGTGCTTCAAGATACATGTTCCTAGCCTAAAATGTATTTCCTTGGATCCAGGGCACAGAATCTTTCTCATTGTCATAGCAGAGTAGGGTAAGGTAATAGCAATCTATAGGACTTTCTGTGGTATATGTACAGTGCTTGCCCAGGACCCAGCCCCCAAGAGCTCCATTACATGGTAGACATATAGCTGACCTCTGCAGGAGTCAGCATTATTGATAACTCCACTTATACCCTATCCTGTTTAATGTAACTTGGTGATTTTTTAAGATAAGCACTGGGACTAGATAAATGTAAACCCAGAAAACAAAGAATTAATTTCAAAATCCATAATATCTCAAGACATTTTTGGTCCCGAACTTAGCCTTTTAAGTGTCTAAGGAAATCAAAGCCTAATTTCAAGAATTCTCACTTATTTAAGAAATGTGGATGCTTTCTATTTACTTATATCAAGCACAGTGATGAAATGGGACCCTCCAGAGGTGCCAGGTAAAGCTTCCTCTACTCAACAAGAGAAATTGCCTTTTCCCCTGAAAGCCAAAGAACATCTGAGAATAAAGAATAGGATTTGTCAAAGTTGTTTCATTTTAATTGTGTTTCCATCCACACAGAAATGCAGACGCTTTTTTCTACTGTACAGAAAAGAAACAAATGGTGGGGAAAGAAACCAACTTAATGACTTGGGACAGGGACATCATAGCAATACCATGACATCAGCAATAGGGCAGGCTTGATGGGACATCTCTCAATGCCCAGGGTTCTGGCTTCTTGCCTCCAGATGCAATTTCAGAGGTTGATTTTATTGGCTCACATGAAATCTTGAACTCAAATAACTGGATTACTGTTTGAAGACCCTTCTGTGTGCTGATGGACTTTGAACTCCTATACCCACCACATAATATGCTAGTTGTATTTTCTGAAAAAGTAGTTTGTGAGTCTACACTTTTTAGTTGGTCAAGTCATGGAATATGGAGTGTCTTAATGAAATGATTAACATATATATGTATATATATATATGTGTATATATATACATATATATATATGAGTAAGGAGTATAATTTTTTCTGACTACATTAGAAAGATAATATACAAAGACCATTCTCATATAGAAGCAAATAAAAATCAATACAACCCAGTGATTGATTTGGAAACCATACTTGAAAGTTTACATCAAATCAGTATATATTTACTACCATTTGTTTTAATCTGCTTTCATTGGTCCTTATAGAAGAACATTTTTTATATGACAGATGAGCCTAATAAAGACCCCAGTGATTCCAGAGAAATCAACTAATCACTCATAGGAAGTCCCACCTTTACTTCTTTGAGAATAGTTTTGTTTTGCTATAATATAAATCTAATTTTCATTGACAGAATTAATTTTGTTTTATTACAAATTTTATTACAAATCTGTCAATGGAATCCAGTCATACTTCATCTGTCCAATCATTTTCCTGGTCATTTTATTTCCTTCTTGGGCCCTAGATAACTGTAGGCCAGTCCCTTGAGAGAAAAAAGATAGCTGTGGGTGAGACACTGTGCAGATACCATGGCAAAGGATTGTACTGAAATGATGCTTTGGGGGAAACCAGGAAGTCATACAGTTCCCCAAAGCCACACAATGAAGTTCAAAAACAAAAGCTAGATGTTTATTCCCATCCCAATGAACTCAGAGGATTTGGAAAAAACTCAACCAAGTTTCATGAGGTAGAATAATGTTAGGCAAGGACTAATGTCATGCTATGGATTTTCTTTTTCCAGAAATGACTCAAAGACTTGACCCACTTGCTGACTCACCAAGCTTCTTGCATGAATTACATGCACTCCTTGCCCAGGCCTGGGATGCGTTAGGTGATCTGAAGTCTGGATATCACTGAAGCAACTATCCTTCCATCCCGGCTCCCTTCCTCCATATCAACTATACGGAAAGAGCTGATATGGAGGAACTTCCATTACCCCAAACTCCCTTCCATCACCCCAAACTCCCTTAACAGGCATAGTTCATCATTTACTACCCTAGTTGTTTCCTGAACCACAATTAGCTCTGAGATCTATGTTGTTCTGTTATGGGACAGAGGAAAAAATACTCTTCTTTTTTAAAATGTGCCTCAAATGGAGAGACTAAGTTCAAATTCACTAGAGTAGTGAAAAAAAGGAACTTACAAGCTCCTCTCTTAACCTGAATGGTTCTTGTGGGGCTAGCCAAATAGAGCAGATGCCCTAACCACTACCCTATGTACGTCCTTGATAATTCTGCTTAATAATTCAAGAACTCTTATGGACTGTTTCTATTTTAAGGATGATTTATTGGTTGTCTCTTTTGCTTTGTTCTAAGCTCCTGAAGGTAAAACATGACATTTTATACCACCAAAAAGGGTTTCTGGGGGCAGAATAACTTGTCCTTGGTCTCTAGAAACATGTAGGCTAAGTCTCATACCTCTGCTCTGCTACCTTTGATCATTTTAGCTCTTTTTTTCATCCTATGTTGAATGGGCACAGATAATTTACAAGGTGTGTGCCAGGCTTAGATTTAAGATCACATACAGATAAAGCTTTGCAGTGAGTCTACGTGGATAGATGCATAGGTAGGGGAATAAGCTAATGGAGAGAAGGAGGGAGAGAGGCAGGGGTAGAAGAATGAATAAGCATCCTGATTCAAGAGGCTGAAACTGACTTTGGATGCTGACTCAAGGTTTGCTCCTTTGAAGTCACAGTGTTCAACTGAGCTGGTTTTAGAAGGTGAGTTGTTGTTTTTGTTATCACTGTGGCATAGGCTGGAGAGCATGCTCTACTTGCTTCTAGCCACAACAGCATATAGGTACCAGCTCCTCACAGCCCTTATTGTCAGGCTAACCACGTGGATGGAGGCATGATGCTCACAGGCATCTTGTCTTCGTTCTGCTACTAACTCCACATGATCCCTTTCCTCCCTGAGCCTCCCATAGAAAATAAACAAAAGGATGATGTTGGAATAAATTCATTCAAGGACCATTTACTGAGCACTTCTTGTGTTTTAGGCTCTCTGCTAAAAGCTTGGAGAAAAAGGAGACTTTTTTCCTTTTCCTTCTGCTCTCAAGAGTTCACAGGCTATACACAATTTCCCGTGTCTCTTCCAGCCATCGTGTTCAGAGACTTAGCTGTATTAACAGTTTGCACAGATTTGGGCCTAGATGGTATCTTTGGTTGTAGAGTAAATATGATTATCTTTGTAGTGGAGTTTCAGGACATCTGGTTCCCATTTCCACTTAGTTAGGGAAGGTTTTATGGAGGAAGCCACGTTTCAGGGGGTCTTTAAACAAGGGGAAGGTTTTGTCCCTGGGCCCCAAAGCTCTAACTGTTGGCTGTATTTTCAGGCATCTATTTGGGAGGTGTCTAAACCACGTTTGTGAAATTATGAATGTTTGGCCACAACGGGGGGTCGGTTGTGTGTCAGGCTCATCATGAATACTGGCCCAAGTCCAATGCTCCATGATCATTCCCATTGTCCTCATTCCTTGGGACTCTGGAAATAAGCAGGTCACTCCTAATAAACAAACAAAGCAGTCTCCAAGACAGCTTTCAGATATGCTAATCAGATGTTAATCAGTAGTGTTCTTTTGACCACAGATTTATTTATAGATGTGTTCCCGGTCAAAGACAACATGTTGATGCCATTGAAATGTTTGCTTATAAACTATATTCCCTGCTTAATGGCTTTTATCTTAGAGTCACTGGGAACAAGAGACGGCGTCGGCATTTTACCAAATAATAGCTATTTCCTTGTAAGAGTGGTTCTAGATTTTTCTTCAAGATATTTCCAACCCTCATTCAGCATTATCATTCACAAAGTTGTCTTTAGGTTGTTGAAAAGAGAAAGAAAACAGAACAACTTCAGCAATCAGCTTTATAGGAGTCGCCACTAAGGTTCAAAGAGGATACTGTGCTTTACTTTTGTAGCTAGACAACGTAGATTACAGCAAGGGCTAGCCAGAATTCGGTATCTCCCAAGCAAACAACAGCAATTCGGTTTGAAAAAAAATAAAAAATAAATTAAAAAAAAAAACAGAAACCATTTTAGACAAAGGCAAATTAACATTTAAGTATCATTCTTACAGGATTGAAAGACTATAATTTACCAAGCCAGTCAAGGGCAGGATGATAGGAAGCATTGCTTAACGTTTATTTATCTCATAGTTACGTCGTCTTCTCCCACTTTCATTTTGCATATTATTTAGGATAAGGGCATCTTGCAAAAAATGTTGAAAAAATGCCTTGTGCAACAGAAATCTAAACAGCATTT
>JADRCC010548011.1:0-11026 GCA_019843855.1 Hylomyscus alleni
AAAAAAAAAAAAAAGAATTCATACCTGGGGTTTTTTCTAATGTCATCCAACTGGCCAACCACATGAGAAACATTGGTACGTATCATCTTGAAGGCAATTTCTTCCTCTCCCATGATTTCAAACCTAATTGTCCAACATATTTCAATAGTTTAATAAATAATGGAAATGGAAAACAACATTCCAATAGGAAAAGCATTCTTGAATATTTATTTAACATGAACAGAAATAAATATATCTTTTACGATGACTAGAGGAACCTTTAAACAAACACACAATTAATAACTCACCATAGAGGCATAAACACTCTGGACCTTTCTAACTATAAAGCTGAACGAAGACACGTTTACTCCTTACCTGTATTTGTTCTTGTCTTTATAGGCTTTGTGGATCTTGTCAGTTACTGGCTTACAGTTGGTGACAAGACTCTTAGTGACTGGAGGCTACGAGAGGACACAGTGGGTCAGACACACATCAGGGCAAGCAAGACAGCAAGTGAGGCTGAGCACACGGGGTGAGGACATACTGAAGGGGAAATGGCTCAGAAACCCAGGCACCCTTCCCCCTGGGCTATTGTCTTAGCCATGCGCTCTTGGGGTACACCTAAAGATAGGTGAGGAGACAATGGGGCTGGCAATCCAGGGTGCCTACCTTCCATCTTGAGGGAAAGGGTGTGTTGACAAACACATGAAGAAAAATTAATTACCCGTCTCTGGCCTAATTAACTAATTATTTTTCTGTCTTCTTAGACAGCATCTCCCTATGAGTCCTGACTAGCCCGGAACTGAGATGACCCAGGCTGATATTAAACTCATGATTCTTTTGCTTTTGTCTCTCATGTGGTGCAACTCCAGGCCATGGACCACCAGGTCTTGCTTATAACAGATATAAAAAAAAACAAAAAAAACAAAAAAAAACCCCAAAAACAAATGAACAAACAAAACCCAACTCAGTAACCTGTATATGCCTTTCACCATATTAGCTTTGAGAGAATTGGTATCTGGGGAAATTTTAAAAAGGATTTATTATTTTAAAACTCTTCTGAGAATGTTCCTTAGTTGGTATAATTAGTTAGTTAATTCTATGTTTTACAAAGACATTATTCTCTTTAGAGGCAGAAAATGCCTAGGATTACACAAACATCCTTTCACTGATTAAGAGAATCCTGTGAAATAGCTGTGTTTCTCTTAGAACAGGCATTACAGATGGTTGTAAACCACCATGAAAGCACTGGGAACTGAATCCAGGTCCTCTAAGAGAACAAAAAGTGCTCTTGACTACTGAGCAACCTCTCTACTCTAGTAATTGTTTAAAGAATAGAATTTTATTCTGATTATGAAAGTTAATCGCCAGGCAGTGGTGGCACACAGCTTTAATCCCAGCACTTTGGAGGCAGATGCAGGTGAATTTCTGAGTTTGAAGCTAGCCCGGTCTACAGAGTGAGTTCCAGGACAGCCAGGGCTACACAGAGAAACCCTGTCTCAAAAATCAAAAAAAAAAAAAAAAAAAAATTTATTCATTGAAGAAAATATGAAAAAACAAAGAAAGATACTAGTACAAAAATCTGTGATTCAATATATCTTCTGAAGTGTGTGTGTTCTGTGTCTTTAAGTAGGGGAGGATTGTATTTGGGAATTTTTTGATAATTCAACTCTTATGTATGCTTCCCATTTCCCTCCTAATCAACTGATTTTTCTAAGCATTTTTCCATATACCATATGCACTACTTATAAAACCATGTTAAATACGGTATTTTGTATGCCCTTCCATCAATTCTGAGGTATACACATTTCAGAAATGGAGATATCTCTTACAGCTAACAATCTTCTGATTACTTTGGACAAGTGATGTTGTAACAGGTGGGTGGAACCCACTGCAGTTTCCCATAACACCCAGGAAGGGCTAGCAGTGCCCCATCTGGCACTTCCTGGGAGGGCTCTGGGGTTACTTGCTGCCACCACTGGCCACCAGGAAGTCTGTTTATGGAATCTAAGTAACGGGTCTAAATATTAGCTTACACATCATTTGCAGAGCAGGGACAGATTCTAAAGCAAGATGCAACTATATTGCATGTGCTGCTACTTTGCCTCTCATTTTGATGAGCTCACAGGAAGGGAGGAGGTGTGCCTTATAAGGATTAACATGAGACTTACCAGATTGGGGTCATAGTATGCTTCCTGAGTTGGTGGGATGTTGTTCAGTTGGGTGATATTAGCAGGGAGCATTTTTGAGCAATTTATTAACATGTGTTCCAAACCTGTCAAATCCTAGCAAAGCAAAATATAAATCTGTTATATATATTATCATAAACAAAACTGTGGCTTAAAAGTATGTGTGTACAAGCAACATTATGCAGATTGAGCAGGTTGTATTTATGTATTTATACATACATACATATCTAACAATAATTAATGGGGAAAGGGGCATGAATTTGAAAAAGAACAAGGAGGGAGGAACATGAGAGGACTTGGAGGGTGGGAAGGCAACAGGGAAATGATATAATTATGTTATAATCTCAAAAAGGAAAAATCATAATAAAAAGTATGTGAAAGACTAAAAGATGGGTATTTTTAAATGTTTCAAAAGCAATAAAATGCTTAAATATAAAACAGAAACATTTCAAAAAGGCAAAATGAAACTATACAACAATAAATATTCATCCTCATCTGAAAGAACTTGAGGCCCAAGAGATGCACTTCTACAAGGTGGCCCAGGGCCACAAGAGAGAATTCTGGGCAACTAATTCATGTTAGTATCTCCAGGAGTGAGCTTTGTATTCCTAAGGGTCATAGAGGGACTCCAGTCAGTCACACCTCCAGGCCCTGAATGAACTTGTCACAGGGATCACATGCAGGTTATCTACGACCTGACTCTCCCCTCAGAAAACAAATGACGAATCCTAATTCAGGGCCACAAAAAATAACCCATCAAACACATATTGCAGGGCTGGAGAGATGACTCAGTAGTTAAAAGCACTGATTGCTCTTCCAGAGGTCCTGAGTTCAATTCTCAGCAACCACATGGTGGCTCACAACCATCTGTAAAGCTATCCAATGCCCTCTTCTGGTGTGTCTGAAGACAGCTACAGTGTACTCATATATAAAAGTAAATAAATAAACCTTTTAAAAAAAACAAAAAACATTACATTTATATAAAAAAATGACACACACATTGCAAATATTATTTTAATTCTGGCTTTAGTAAATGAATAAATTATCAGTCTATACATTAATTTTTCAGAATTCTCTTTACTTGAAAGGTAGTAGAAAAAGAGGTAATATCAGAATTACATTTTTTCCTTGACATGTCACAAGTGTAAGGCTAAAACAATACTTTACCTGCAAGCTTAAAGGTAGATCGTGAATTCTCGTGGCCAGTGTTCGGATTTCCCTATCAGACAAGACACCGGATTGGTCTGTATCTACTTCATCAAAGACTTGAGAAATATTCAGGGGCTGAACTGCACTCATGAGGTAATAAAAATAGGAGAAGGCAAACTGCATGTCCTCAGAGTGGCGCACCTTGTGAAATGAGGTCTTGTCAAATTCTTCAGGGAACCTGTCCAAACAGAACAGAGCGCTCTGGAGACCCCGGGTACAGACAGTACTGGATGTCTGTCTTCATGTCTTATTTATACGGCACCTTTGACTCATCAGATATGAAGGCCATAGGCTCAGGAGGGCAAACATACAAATGCCATGTACCCGGGCAGGCAACACAGGCACAACAGAGACTTACATATCTTGTAGTTCTTGCATAACAATCCTGTCAATCATGTGAGGCATGTGTGCAGGGACTTTTCTGGATGTGAATCCAAACTTGCTATTGAGAATTTTATTGACGTATCGGAGGGAGTCTGCGAACGTGTCTTTGAGTTGCCTTCCTGTATGCTTGCTATCAGTAAAGTATGCCAACTGTGTCTTCAGTGACTCTTCCTCCTGAAAGGAGAATTCCATAACTCAGCACTGTGTGGAGTCCAGAGTGGATTCTATTAACAAGCGATAAAAGGCAACACCTTGCAGTGTTATAGAATGTGATAGCAACTGGTCCCTAGCAGTCCTCGAAGATGAGGGAAGTTCACGCTGTTGGGTCACTTTAAGGATCTTAAGCACCTGTTTGAGAGTAACTGCAATGTGACAGGCCAGGTATGCACCAAAAACTAGTCATAGAAAATATGACTCCAGGGCGGGAGAGATGGCTCAGCGGTTAAGAGCACTGACTGCTCTTCCGGAGGTCAGGAGTTCAATTCCCAGCAACCACATGGTGGCTCACAACCATCTGTAATGAGATCCGATGCCCTCTTCTGGTGTGTCCGAAGAGAGCTACAGTGTACTTATATATATATCAAAAAATAATAAATAAAATCTTAAAAACAAAAACAAAACATGACTTCAAGGCCAATTTGGTGCAACATTTAGAAAACTTATTTATATACAAATTTTATAGTGCCTCAAATGTCAAGCTACTTCAGCTGGTGACAAAGAGCATGCATTTGAATTTTGAATATGACTAAAAGAAATTGTCCTCACTGACTATGATAAAAGAAAAAAGAACTGAATGGTCCAAAAAAATTGGCAAAGATTTTGAACATATTAAAATGGAAGAAATTGTCTGCTTCCCAAACTGAAGAAAACGTGAGGAAGACAGTGTTGGCTAGCATACAGAACAGCAAGCGTTCCTGTGCACAACAGGAGTGTGAGGTGGTGCCACATCTAAGGACCCAAAGGTTTCAAGGATGAAACCTAGCAAGTCTACCAATGGAAATAAAAACTGAAGTATAAGATATGTCGTATTGAGATGCGGTAGCTGCAAAATGCTGCAAATGTCCAGCTGTTAGGAAGAACGTAGGGGCCGCCGAGGGCTCCTTCATCACAGGTACTGAATCAGAGTCAACCAGGGAATGCGTGGGTGGCGCAGTCACCACTGTAGCACACAACTGACTGTTTATGTACCTGGAGAAAAGACTGGAAGGACGGCCCCTCATCCATCTCAAGGAGGGAGACTCAAGACCTCCCCTCTATGGCAGATTTCGTACTACTTAAAAACTGCACTTGTCTACAGCCAGATGTCTATACTTCTAGGAAAAGTAGGAAAGTGCATAAAGAGACACCGGCAAGAACCTGCCACCCTCCACTCAATTAGTGAGTGCCTAAAGTGCAAGGCAAAAAGATGTCTCCCAAAGGGGCTGAGAGAACAAGACATGGGCCCCACTTCAGCATCTTCTTCTTCCCTGTCCAGCCTTGACTGTACAGCGTTTCTTGGTCTGTCAACTCCCACCTGTTTATGGTTAGCTTACCGGGACTGGAAGCCTTTCCTAATGCCTCAGGCAAAGCTGAAGCTATCTCCCTCGGGACTCCTTGCCTAATCCCAACAGAGATACCTTAAGGCTGGTCACAATCATCAACTTTAAATAAACCCCCCCTCCTCTCGCCCTCTCAGTCTTCCCGAGGAGTGACTGTGTCTGTGTTCCCTCCCTAGTGTATAGCACTGTGGCAGCACCTGGAGGAAAAATGACCCCATGTCATGGTGAAGGCCACAGTGAGGGACAAGAGCCTGCTGGTCGCATTGACGCTGGAAATGCTAACGACCTTATCTGAGCCTCAGGTTTTCTCGACAGCAAGGCTGGTGATGGCATCAGATCTCCAGGCTAAGGAAAGACAGGATGCCAGCCTTGCTCTCCCTGCCTGCCCAGCCTCCACCCCTAGCTAAAATCCTTACTCACATTTTATGTGGCATGTTTATTATTAGGGTTCCTGGGGAAAAATTCAATGAAATCGCTCAAGAAAAGCACTTACTTTAGTTGCGGTCACAGGAAAATGGTAGATAAATGGTAGTCGCTATTATGTTACCACTTAGAAAGTTATTTACGTTCCAGGGCATGACAAAGAACAATGCTAGCTCCAACTTACATCAAGAAGGTCTTGGAAATACTTTTTTTTCTCCCAGGGCAAAAAGCCTGGGTAACTCTGTGCATGCTGCTGCAACCTTCTGCCAGGTACCAATTCATTTACAGGTACGTGGCTATCAGCATTGCGCTCTGCCCTGTCTTTCTCCTCTTCTTTTGGCCTATGGCTTTCTGGGGGAACGATCAGTGGTAGGAGGTTCTCTTTGGATACAGTCATGCCTAGTGCAGGTTGGGCCAATCTTGCATTGGTCTCCACGACCGGGGGTGGGTTCAAAGCGTGATCACGGCCATTCACAGTCACTGTCTCTGATGGGGCCGTCCGTCTCTCTGTTCTGTGTTCAGCAGCAAAGCCATGTGGACGCTGGTGAGAGGGGTTTCCCTGTGGTGCCCCCAGGTTGTCTTTTGTCTCATCAGTCCTAACTTGAGGTTTTACTTTAGTATCTAGTGAATTCCCCAGGAAAGACCTCAGCAGGGCTGACTTGGACAAGTTGTATCCTTTCAGAGTGATGTCTCCATGTTCCAGTTGCAAATCCAAGTTGCTAAGCCTCACTTGGGCCTCTTTGGGAAGGAGTGAAATATTTACCCGGGGAATTTTCACCTCCCCATGGAATCTCCCTGTTGTATTTACATCATGTCTCCTGACCTTGGGGAAGCGTTTCTCTTTGGGAACATCCTCAAAAGGGACATCAGCCTGGGGAAGAGGTGTCACCGGGCTAACCAGATTTTCATAGACCTTCTGGGTTGTAGAATTCAGTTTAGGCACCTCCCTCGTGTCCACCTCTACTGCTATCTGGATCTTGAACTCTTCGTCGTTTGAGTTTTGAAGTGTGAGATTAAAATATATCGTGGTTGCGTTCATTCCACTATGCATTATGAGGTGTATGGTTTTCCACTTGTTTGCAATGGATGCGTGACGGATGATCGGGTTGTCGCTGTAGGTCCCTTCAACTCCTCTTCTGGCTATGTTTGCAAAGCTGAAATAAGACAGGTATTCACCTTTGGGGACAACATAGTGAGTCTGGTTTGGGAGAAGTGTTACTTTATACAATTCATGAAAATGATCTAGAGGAAAAAACACAAACATGGTTTCTTTTTAATTAGGCATTTTTACTCCCCAGTCTTAATTCTCTGGGGTCAAGTTCTTACTTCCTAAGGGTAACTTTAAATTTATCTTAAAATGCTCACAAATTTTAATACAAGGTTTGGGTATACGGCTCGTTACCATTTGAGGTGACCACAGCATTTACATGGAATGTTAACCCTGATTCAGTAAAAAGATGAGGCGTGCCTTTTATCAATAAACTTCAATGACTAGTTTCCAACTTTATTTGGCCCATTAGAGAAGAATTACTTTAAAGAATGACAATCACTGAGTGTCACTTAAAGAGTGATAACCATAGAGGTATTTGTGGGTTTAGCTATTTGTCCCTAAAGTTTTCACTGCAACAAACATACCTTGTCCACAGTCACCCGCATCAAACCCGCAGGACAAGACGTTACAGGCTTGGTCACAGAACTTATCAGCGAGCCAGGAGTTTGCACATCCTTGGTTACAGTAAGAGACAGTGTTTATTCCTCCACCAAACTGCCAGTGCTGTCCGACTCCAATATTCCCGGTACCCCCGCCTCCTGCAACATACCGACTCCCTGCACTATTACCTGCAGAGGGAGGAGGAAGGAAGAGTCTTTGGAGGACTTAGAGCCATGAAAGAGGACAGCCCATCATGTTTGCAAGACTGATAAGATACATGAACTGCAGATACAAAGTCTCTTCCCTGTTCTTCAACAGAAGACTGCCTGTGTCGTCAGGAAATTCCCAGAAGAAGTATCAGCTGGTAGAATACAGACAGTGGTGGTTAAGACAAGATAGCTAAGCCGCGTCCAGTCACAGGCTTAGTGCTGTCACACATTAACAGTTCTATGTCTGCCCTGTGCTGTGCTTGTCTTACACAAGTGCACCTCACAGAGAACACTGAAATGCAGCTTTGACATTTCGTTTCCTCTGATAGTCAACACACTAATAAGCCCATTTGCTCTTCTGGAACACCAGGATAATAGTATCTGTGCACACTCTCTTTCTCAGGGCCCCCCAAATTCAAATGGTTAATAAGTAATGCTCTAGAATTTAGTGCTTTTTGAACTGAAAGCTAGTAAGTGAACACATTTTAAAAAGTGCTAACATCACATCCCAAGGTGCATAGCAGTCTGTGGGGGTGGGGGAGCTGGGGTAGGTGAGGGAGGTGGGCAAAGGGGGGATAGTGCTAAGTAGATAAGCACTATTTCTGCTGCAACTCTGATCATTTCACAGCCTACTGCCGTTTCCCACCAAAAGTCACTGCTGTGGACTCCTGTAGAACCGGTGAGAACGATCCTTGGGTTCACAGAACTAAGAGTATTCTAGATGCTTTATGTAACAACCAAAGATATTTCCAAGAGCAGTGCCTACACCAGAGAAGTGCCTTCAACAATGGATCCCATGAATCAACTGGGCCACATGGTGCCACCAACCAGGGAGCTCTGAATTCTAGAGAGTCAGTAGCACGTATTCCTAGAATTAAAGATGAGAAGATGAACAGGCCCCGGCATATCCTCACCAGAGCAGTCTCCGCCGTCCCAGTCACAGGCTGAGTTGTTACAGGCTTTGTCACAATAGCCATCTTTAATCCAGGAGCCTGGGCAGCCCTCTGCACAGTTTGGCACAGGCCATGTCAAATAAACCTGTGACGAAATCGAAGAGAAACTGCAATAAGCTCTGACACTTTTTACTCTTGAATTAAAATTTAACTGTAGGGCCGGCGAGATGGCTCAGCAGGTAAAAGCACTGATTGCTCTTCCAAAGGTCCTGAGTTCAAATCCCACAACCACAACCACCCATAATGAGATCTGATGCCCTCTTCTGGTGTATCTGAAGACAGCTACAGTGTACTTATTTATAATAATAAATAAATCTTTAGGCCGGAGCAAGCGGGGTGGACCAGAGCGAACAGAGGCCCTAAGTTCAATTCCTAACAACCAGAGGAAGGCTCACAATCATCTGTACAGCTACAGTGTGTACTCATATACATACAATAAATAAAATTTCATATATATAAAATAAATAAAAGTACATCTTTAAAAAAATAAAATAAAATAAAATTTAACTGTAAAGTAGCCTGAAGAAAAATAGGTTTCCCAAAGACTGGCTGCTGATATTCGGCCCTGCCTGAGGTTGGCCGATGCCCACTGGAGTGTTTAAGCCTGCAGAGCTGGCTGCTGAGGGCTATCCCTGATGCCTGTGGTCATTCTCTCCCATCTGCTTCAGGAACAAGGACTGGGCCATGGATTAGTTTTAATAACATGCTCTTATAATCTACTTTGACACAAAATACCAATGCCAGACTTACATGTGAGTATAAAAACATGCCAAAGAGGAAGGGACTCTGTCACTGTCACTCTTTAGCTGTGACACTTACTAGTAACCTCTGTGTGCATTTACACATAACCGGACTCAAGGCTGAGGGAAAGAGAAGACGATGCTAGGAGCCGCTATCTCCACGCTGAGGCCATGTTTAGACAAATCACTCTAACATTCAGGGCTCCCAAAATGAGTTATGTGGTGCGTGGTTTCTTTCTAAATTAAATCCACTAACAATAAACACACACTCTCCTTTTTACAGTCATTGTTCCTCTGCACACTACGCTTATTCAGAATTTACTTTTAAAATCTAAACTGAAACAAGAGCTTGCCAGTCGCTAAAAGAGCTTGGCTCCGTAGCATGTATGAGTTCCTAGGCTGGTCCCACAGGAAAAAAAAAATCCAGTTCAATTCAGACAGGAGGTCAACCCATGCCACCTGATTTAAGCCTTCAGTTCCTCCCCAACTTTTCCCACCATCCGCAATACAGCCAGAGTCAGACAGGCCACCTCACGTGAAACTTTACCTATTCCCACTTCTATTATACACCCACCCACCCCCGACACACACACACACACATACACACACACACACACACACACACGTATAGTTTTGTTTGTTTTGTTTTTTCTTTTCGAGACAAGATTGCTGTGTGGCCCCGACTATTCTGGAACTTACTCTGTAGACCAAGCTGGCCTTGAACTCACAGATATGCCAATTTCTGCCTCCTGAGTGTTGGGATTAAAGATGGGTGCCATCACTGCCAGGCTCACTTCTCACTTTTTAAGCACTATGTTAAGCTAATTTTCTATGGTGGTCATTTTGCTGGCACCTCAGGTGCAATTTTGTTGCAAAGTGGTTTTGTTATAGTAGAAAATACAAAGGGTCAAGGTGGGGGAAAAAAGGGAATTCTGGTTATCCGAGATAATTCTGGTTATCTGAGACTGCAGGAAAGCAATCTTAAGTCCTCTTACCGCCTAACTGCCTGCTGACTTGGAAGTCATAAATGCCTGCTTGGTAATACTTGAATACAGAAACGTACACACAGATTTCCTCATCTGCTAGTGATTTTCTAGCTAGGCGCCCACCTTTCTCTTACCTTTTGACCTTTGGAGTGGCTGTAAAAATCATCGGGCCAAACATCCTTACCAAACATGACATCGTCATTTAGATAAATAAACTTCTGGGACAGCCCTTCGATGCGATGAATGTGACTTTCAATAGCAGGGGAACTGAAAGTAGGCAAGTGGCTCAGATTTTGGAAAATGTCCTTTGAACAGAAAATACACACAGAGGGCAAACGTGAGCTGCTTTGGTTTGGTTCAGAAACAGGGAAGAGACTGGTAATTCAAAAAGGTAGACAAAGAGGTGGGGGGGGGCAGGGCACGAAACCACAAGATCACTGCACCATACTGAAAGCACAGACAAGAAACCGCAGTCTCCAGGTGTGTGCAAAGTCACCCACCTGGTGGGTCACTATGGTCACTCGAGGGTTGTCAAGGTTCAGCCAGGATGGAATCTGCCCGTTGGTGACAATGAAAATATTCCGTACCCATGGCGCGTGTCTCTCGATAGATCTCAGTGAGTACCTCAGCTCCTCGTTATCTTCAAAGCGGCTGGCAGACACGTCCTCATCCTGCTTGGACTGGGAGTTGGGAGAAATATTGGACACATATAGACGTGAAGCATCTACTCGAAATCCCAGCTCCTCTTGATCCTTTGCCTGTTCT
>JADRCC010548012.1:3251-13975 GCA_019843855.1 Hylomyscus alleni
TTCTTTCTTTCTTTCTTTCTTTCTTTCTTTCTTTCTTTCTTTCTTTCTTTCTTTCTTTCTTTCTTTTGTTCT
This sequence comes from Hylomyscus alleni, assembly GCA_019843855.1. Taxonomy (NCBI): domain Eukaryota; kingdom Metazoa; phylum Chordata; class Mammalia; order Rodentia; family Muridae; genus Hylomyscus; species Hylomyscus alleni. The sequence goes on from JADRCC010548012.1 coordinate 3,324, forward strand.
TTCTTTCTTTCTTCCTTCCTTCCTTTCTTTTTTCTTCCTCTCTTTACTTTCTTTCTTTCTTTTTAGGTCAGGAGTATTTGTGAAAGGAAACAAACTTGTCTCTAGACTCTATTTTTAATAAGTGTAAGAAGATTGTAACTTTTCATGCTGACGAGTCTCACTTCTCTTAAACTGGTTACTGCAGTTAGGTTAAAGAGGTCTTTTTTTTTAAGCCAACAAATAAAAATATTATAAAACTTGTTTCTTCCCAGTTTCCCTTGTAAGCTTATTGTAGAGTTTTGACTAAATAGTCTGTGCGGGCTCATAGACCGAAGATACCACCCTACAATTACAAAGAAACAAAAGGAAACGGAAAAGACTCGAGACCTGGAACTGACTGGACAACCATGTAGAAAGCAAACCCTGCCAAACTGGGCCCAGTTGTGCTCACTGGTGTGAAGAGAAGGGCCGGCAAGCTCAGTGGTTTCAGCTCGCCTCACACCTTCTCTGGGGAGATAGGCTAGTGTTGATTTTGTGTGTTCCACGCTCCAGGTATCTTTTCCCCTTCTCTGGGTCTGAGAGAACTTTTTGTTTGTTTGTTTGTTTGTTTAACAGAAGGAAACTGACAGTTCTACCATGTGCCTTTGCTGGCACTTGTGCAATAAAAATGGGGTTTAGAGTGTGTAGCTGAGGGAGAGCTGGCAGCTAAGTGAAGAATGGTGTCAGCTTGGAGACAGGAATTCAACAATACCAGTGGTTTCCCCTCCCTCCTTTCTCCTTTTTCCCCCCTTTCTTCCTCCTCCTCCTTTTATTTGTCTATCTTTTTTGATTTGATTCTGGTTACAGTGCCATAAACCTTGTTACATATGTATATCAGAATGTAAAAAAAAAAAAAAGACAAAAATTTATTTAAAAAATATTTTTCGCAAAAAAAAAAAAAAAAAATCCTTGGTGTGTTTTTGTTGATGGTGTAAGAATTTATTTTCATTATATAAATGAAACTCGTTTGGGGATGTGTCGTTCTTTGCACTTGCCCGTCTTCTCTGGTTAGGCTCATGCCTCTCTTGCTGCTCGAACTAGACACCTAATACAATTAGAAGCAAAGCACAGGTTTTTATAAAGAGATGGATGAGAGTGTAAAGTGGGACCACTCAGGGAGGCTAAGCATCCCAGCACTGACACGCTCCTCTGCTCCCTGGCATCGCATCCACTTCCTGTGAGACAGTAGACTCATGGATTTGAGCGACTTCCACCAGACTTGCTAACCAAATCACAGACCAAACTGAGGATTTAGAATATACAGTTGTCTCCCTGGCAACTCCGTGTAAATGTCAGCGACAATCTGCCTTGTACAGTTTCCACAGTCTCGCCTCAGTTGACACTAGCTCATGTGACACTTTTTAGGGACATTCATCCTATAGTACAAAACTGCAAAAGATGGACTCTTCCAGTGTTTTTCCCAGCCAATAGAAATCAGCTCTGTATACACGGGGACTCTTGACAGTGCTGGATATTCAACCCACAGACAGTTGGAAGTGGCATGGGAGGGAAATATAATCCTAGGGTTTTGTACATTTTATTAGAGTGCATATCTAGAGGGATTTCGCCACCCGGAAGATCTGCAGTGCCCCAAAGTTTGCCTGGTGCGAGTAAGCACTAAAGAATTCTGGCATGTCTGGCTCCAAGTGACTACATTTGACATAAATATTTTTGTGAACATTTGCTTACAAATGTTACACCAGAAATATTTTGACATTGATTCCTTTATTCAAATAGTTTGTCTGCCAAGAGTCATTTAAATTTTTCTTTCATTAGAAAAGTAGAAATTGAACATAACAGGAACTGAGAGCTAGCTGGAGTTACGTTAGTCTAATATAGTCTATGAAGTAGTCAAAAAGTAAATGTGTTTGGCACTTCTGTACTCTTCAACCGTTTTTTGTTTTGTTTGTTTCTGTCAACTAGAGCAGACTGAAAGAGTCCATTGCCGATACACAGTCAGTTAGAATGCCTGGCCGGCTTGTCATTTTTTAAGTCTAAAAGTTGGAGTCCTGTTGGGGTGTAAAATTCTCTCTCTCTGTCTCCCCCGCCCTCCTCTTCTTTCTCTTTGCTTTTTTATCATGTCTTCTGCAAACGAAGGGAAAGAATCAATAGCTACATGGACATGATTTATGTGTTGGGGAGTTTATGAGCTTAGGAGAAGGTCTGCTTTGGGGCAACAGGGATCCTGCCAGCCAGCATACCAAGAGTTCCAAGGACTCCAGTCTTTTCTCCTAATCTTCTCTGAGTCACTTCACCTTCGTTTCTTCACGAGGAATGTTAATCACTTCATGAACCGACTGGATCAGCAGAGCCAGTGCTCTGGAAAGCAGATTCACCAGCCTTCTGAGCCTCTCACTAGCTGCCTGCAACCGTCAGGATGCAGTTGGGAAATGATTGCGTCTTCTGAGAAAGCATATTCTCCATCCACCTCAGGAGGCAGTCCCAGGGCCCGTGCTGGAAGAATACAGTGATTTAGAGTGAATCCGTAGAATATCTAATGACCAATAGAGTAGGCTTCATTGCCTTGGTCTGAACAGAATGACTCCAGATCGTCCACATTTATTTCAATAGCTGACAGATGCTTTCCCAGTCAGTATCAATGAGTATAGACAGCTCAGTTCACAGCTGAGCTCCTGCTGGTGACATTTGGACCAAGGTAGATAGGGGTGGAGAGTGAGGAGGGAAGCTGACAAGAATGTGTATGCAAAACGGGAACATTTCTTAGGAGGTAGTGACTGGAGTGTTGGCAGCAAATGAGAGATGACCCAGAAAAGCTATAGAGAATAAATGGGGAAATGGGAGAGTAACAAGATAAAGAGTATTAGTGTTGAATTAGAATCCAAATCATCTGAAAATTGAGACATAGAGGCAGGCAGGGAGACAGAGCTGGGAGAGACAGAGTGCTGATTTCTCTGGGGCTTCTGAGGGGTGAGTCCGGTGAGCCAAGCAAAGATCAAACTGTCTTAAATTTCACCTTATTTGAAACCTGATTCTTAGACATGAACTATCTAGACATGTGGGATTATTTTTAACCTCAAATCTCAGATGTTCTGGGGCAGGGCGGAGTAGAAGGTATGGAGGCCCTGGTACTCAAAAGCATGAGTACTATAGATTGGGCAACTGTAGTGGCCTCAGCTTTACCCACCCACCCTTTGGGGGCAGTAGGGAATGGCAGCAATCCAGTCAGTGGTTTCGGATTTTGGTCTCTGGTTACCTTCATCAATGGTGTGAAATAACCAGGCTTTGGAAACATTGGGAGACTCACCGGCAGAGTATTGCTCCTGTGTGACATGGCCTGAAATCTCCGTGTCAGTAAAGGCTATGGGAGAGAAAAGCTGGACATGAAATAGAGGGGTGTAAAGATGAAATTACAAAGGCACTGAGCATAAGACTTGACGGTTGAGGAGGAGGCCGGGAGAGAGCCTAAGAGCTGAGATCACGGCTCCTGCTAAGTCAAGGCGGGTCACGGGGTCAAGGCAAAAGCATGTTCACTATAATTCTTCCTGTTACCCCTCTAAAGTGGGATGGCTGTTTTTTGTCTTTGTGTGTTTGTTGTTTGTTCACAACTTGATGCAAATTTCCTCTCAGATTTAGTAACCCAATGTGAGACAGGCAAGGGAATTGTAGGAAAGACAGTCCCAGTCTAGGGTGATTCTGCCATCAAAGTCATTGTATTTGGAACCTCCCTCTCTCACTGTTCATTCTGTCCCTTTGTCCTTGCAAGCACATTCTTCATCGTGGTTCTTTGCCTTCTGAAGGGCCCAGGCCTTGACAACTGGGCTTGGGTTAAATTGTTTTCCATTCATTTTATTATAGTAACAAAGGCAACTACAAAGCGCAACAATCCATCCGCTAGCATTCCAAATGTACTTTACCTTAACCCAGTACCAGCCCAGGTTACTTGTGACAATCATAATCGTGTCTGTCAGTATAGCAAAATATACTTTTGATTGGTTTTGAAAAGGTTTATTTCCTGTGTGTGTATGTGTGTGTGTGTGTGTGTATGTGTGTGTGTGTGTGTGTATGTGTGTGTGTATGTGTGTGTGTGTGTGTGTGTGTGTGTGTGTGTGTGTGTGTTGAGTATGTGCATGTGAGTTCAGGTACCTTCAGAAGATAGAAGAATGCATTGGATGCCACGAAGCTGGAGCAACAGGCAGTTTTGACCTGGCTAACATGGGAGCTGGGAACCGAACTACAAGAGCAGGATATGCTTTAACACATGAGCCATGTCTCTAGCCTATGTTTGATTCTTAGTGGAAGGCACCCACGGTAGTTGTCGGTGTCAACTTCTAGAACAATGGATCCATATTGCATCTTCCAGGAGAGGTGTATATAGTCCCTTAGGGACTAAAATATACATTCGAGGGTAGAAAGAGCAAGCTGTGTAAGTGGATCTTTAATGACGTTAGCGAGAGACGCTTGTCCTGTTTCCGTCCTTTAATTCCTGCATTTAAGTATTCTTGGATAAATGGTAGGGTTGCTCTGGTGCTGCTGTGTATTCAGATGATAAATACTGGCTCCAAGGTCTGGTTTACACTCCCTCCCCACCACCCAACTGATCCCAACGTACATCCAAAGATGCTACGAAAACCTTGCTCCCCAATTTAAACTATTGGTTCAATAAAAACGGCTACAGCCAGTTACTGGGAAGAAAAAGAGGCAGAGTTTCCATTTACTGGGGCTGGGGGTAGCAGGTGAGATCTGTGAGAGAAAAGAAATAGGAGAAGGAAGAAGGAGAGGACAGAAGGTCTCCGTTAGATGGACCAGGAGCAGGTGAACACCACCTCTCCCGCAAAGGACAGATTGCTGGAGCAGAAGTAACTCAGGAGAAACCCAAATAGGAAGTATCTGGGGAGAGGCGATGGGGAAGTAGCCACTATAGCATTTGAAAAATAGATTAGGGGTAATCCCCCAGTAATTGTACAAGAGCTGATTACAGAAACCCATACGACTCTGCCTCAGTTACAGGCAGGCTGGCTGGGTCATATGAATAACTAATAGAGTTTATTAACCTCCATTGACAGACAAGGGAGAAACAACAACAAATACTGGCTGGTAACTCTAACTTTACTGTATCTTATGGGACATTACTCTAGTCCTGTAACATATTTTCACTTGTCAAGCATAGCAATAGACTTGTCAGAACGCTTCTGCCTTTCTACTACTTGAGAGTGATAGATAACATGGTAGGTCTAATGAACCTGAACCTGTTTCCATGCACAACTTACCACCACAAAGGCACAGTATGGACTGCCATGGGAGTGGATAAGAAGAACACTGTGAGTCGCCAATTGCTGGGTTTGGCAAGGTGTTTAGTAGGAAAGGCAAACCCATATGAAAACTCAGTGTCTATGGAGTGAGAAGAATCTTGCCTTCCAGGATAGAAGAGTTTTGTCATCGGATAGCTGAGTAATTCCCCCAGAGGGCAGTTTGCTAGTCCAGGAAATTAGTGCCTCCTATGGTTGGTTGGACACGTATTAGTTGCTCTAATCCGACTAGACTTGGATGAGTAGATGATCATGTGCCTGATTGCACATACACACCCCATGTCGACCAGCATGGGGACATTGATCAGGAGCTCCTTGACCAATAGAGAAGGGAGGCTGACAGAGGTCCTCAGAATGCTTAAGCTTAACCAGCCTTAAGAGAGTTCTAAAGCCTTGCCTTGGTGGGGAGGTTAAAAGCCATCTCACTAGGAGAAGCTGATCTCTTTCATTTGTTTCAAGACTTTCCAATCTGGTTTGCGCTGCCATGTTTCTTCAAAGGTTCCAATAAGCTGGTAAAACTGTCACTGCTGACCATAAAGCAATGTAGATTCATATCTTTGCTCCTTTCTATGTTTAGAAAAAAAATCAACAATGAGATGCAGTGGTCGAAGTTCTGCGCACTGGAATGCCTTCCCTTTACCTGTTTTTCTGGATCATCACAGAGTAGAGAGACAATGACGTAGCCTTTCACTCTGGATGACAAGCTAGTATACAAAGCTTTCTTTAAACAAGGTCAGTTTGTTTTCCAATGACTAGTCCCCAAGGACTTTCCATGACTCTAGAAACATATTGAAACAGACAATGGATCTGTAGGTCAGTGCTTATTGATTGCCTTGGGCTTGAGAGAGTGTATCCCATGTCCATTGATAATTAAATGATAATATTCATGCTCTATTTAGATACATGCTGGGCTCAGCAATGCTTAGCTCATAATGGGAAATTTGGGTTATATTGTAACTTTATGGTCCCAGATTAAGCTTCCAGTATCAAAATGGTATCTAAAGAAAGGATAGATTTTTCTGAAAAAATAAAACAAAATGGCAAACAAACAAAAATCCTGCCATGGTATTGCTCCTGAATTCAAAATATCTTTTCTGACATCTATTCTGTGGTTTGTTAAGGGGAAATGGCTCCACACAGGATTGCTGTTGCATAGAGAGACATTTGGTGCCACCAGATTTATTGGATCCAGGTGTTAAAACATCTAACATGGTAACCTTGAGTCATAATAGAGACTCCATAGTTCTGGAGTTTACTCAAAAATGATAACCTTTCATTACAGTAAATGGATTCTCTCTCCTAAATCTAAAAAACTCCTTACATTTTCTTCTCTGTGGTAGGAAGTATAGATGGTAGAAATTTGTTACTCTGTCCTTAAAGAAGATATATTAACATACTTATATTTTAAAAACGTATTTATTATATTTATGTGAGTATACTGTTTTCAGACATACAAGAAGAGGACAATCAGATCCTATTACAGATGGTTGTGAGCCACCATGTGATGACTGGGAATTGAACTCAGGACCTCTGGAAAAGCAGTCAGCACTTTTAGCCACTGAGCCATCTTTCTAGCTCCCTTGTAGTATTCTTAAAACCACTAGATGTCTATACATTCACTGGTTGTATGCCTCTAAGTGTTTTGGAATGTATTTCTCAACCTTTTCATTACTAAGTAGAAGATAGATAGGTGAGAGTCAAGCTCAGCTCATTGAGAAAGAGATGACTCAGGTACCCATGGTCTCTGACAAATCCCTGTGTTATCTCAGCAGTGTATCTACATCCTTGCGCTCATCAGGCACAGTGAGTGCTATCACCCATGCATGGTGTCTGAGGGGATGGATAGACACCTAAGATCCCTGTGTACTGGGTTATGATACAGGGCTATCAAGTTGAAATAGCCCTAAGGTAGGATAGTGATGGTTACAATATTGTTCATTCTGAAGACAAATTGCTTCCAATGGTCTTAACTAGTCCTACACAAATGTTTTGTGTAAGGCACTAATAAGTAATTTAGGATTAGAGGGATATAGGCTGTCTATCAAGGCTACTCTAGAGTTGGAGCACCATAGCAGTCATAGACAATATGTAGAGGAATAGGAGTAGCTTTATATTTTAAATACAGCCATCTGGAGTTAGTCCATACTCTATATATGGCTAATTCTTGTTCTCTATTTTGTTTTATTTATTGTTTTAAACAGGTATACAACAACCATACAGAGATAAGCATTTGCTATACCAATAGGTACTTATGGGTTACAAGAGCCATGTTGAGTGGCTCTATTGATCAAACCACATCTGGCATAGCATCTGTAATAGAAGTCAACAACTTGAAAGACATCTTTAAAACCTACTGTCCCTTAAAATTCATCTCTTTTTTGCATGGGACAAATGATTGCAATAAAGGGGGAACATGTAAGGAATGGTACCTTTGCATTTTTGTCTCAGTTCCTGTTGCTGTCACTAATCTGTTCAACTCTTTAAGAGATCAGCATTGCTCTTGTGTTTGCTACCTTAGTAACTCGTAGCTTCATAACAAACTCTATCAAAACCTAGTGACGTAAAAGAATTCCAATTGTTGGGTTTGTTCATTAATTTGTTTCAAGTATGTTCAACAGACAGGTCATTAGAACTATAAACTCAGGATCAGAACTGAGGTAGCTTGTTGGGGCTGGAGAATGTGTTTCCAAGGCCTTGCAAGTGCTCCTCTAATAGACTGGGAATTCAGCCAGGGTTGTCCACTAAATACCTTGGATCCTCTCCTCAAGGATACTTGGGCTTTCTCATGGTAGCTACTTTCCAAGGGATTGAGATGAAAGTTGCAAGGCTTCTAACATCATATAAACACGGATGTCTCAGATCATTTCTGCAAACTCCTGTTACTAAATAATTTACAAGCTCAAGTTCAAATTCAAGGAGAAAGCAATTGGATTTCCACCTCTCAATAGCAAGAATAGCCAAGGATCTGCAAACATTCTTAATACACTCTAGCCCCCTTTGCACAACCAAATCCGTGTGCGAAACATAGTTTACAGAAGGCAGTGCTGTTGAAATGACAGTAAGTCAGGCAATGACATCAGCTTCCTTCACGTATTGCTTCAAATAGTGTTGTAATTCAAGGCTAAAGTTGAATTGTTTTTTTTTTTTTTCTCCCTCCCCAAACCTAGCCCTGAGGAGAAGGATAAAGGTCACAAGGGGAAGGTTGCATTTGCTGATGACTGCTGCCTGCCCTTCTGCTTCTGAGGGTGTGCCAGCTCTCGGGGCCACACGACTCACCGTCTTGTCTCATTCAAATCATACTTTGACAGTGTACTAGGTTTTTAAAGTTTTACTGATCTGAGAGGCCTATGATACGCCATAATTCATGCCCAAATCCCTGGACATCTTTTTGTCCTTTGGCTTGCTATATTTCAAAGAGAAACCTGAATGTACCCAAAGACAGACAGACAGGCAGACAGACACACACACACAAACACACACACACACGCACGCACAAACAAACAATGAAGGAACATTATGTGGATTTGTTCCGTCTCTTCATATTATGTGATGCCTAAGGAATTGGGAACCAAATGTAGGTTTGCTATTGGCTTTTGGATTGGTCAAATGTCAGATGTGTCTTCTGTAGAGGTTCTCCTTTTTTTTTTTTTTTTTAATTAACCCATTGTGTGACAGTTGAATTAAACTTTAATTTCTCTTAGTTTTGTTTTTTTGTTTTTGTTTTTTTTTTTTTTTCTGAAGCAGATCTCAAGGTAGGGGTTTTAAAAGACGCAGTTAATGAAGTAATCCAATAAAACTGGCCAGGGAGAGTAGAACCGAGGCCAAGATGTAGGGAAATGGATAGATAAACAAATTGGAAAGCAAGATCTTGTTTCCAATGTAGAATGTGAAAGAATTATCCTAGTGAGAATGGGAGCTGTTGCATTTGTTCATCAAAGTTCCCTGAGTAGACAGATGATGGATGTCAGTCCCCAGTACTTCTTAGAGGGAAGGCACAGAGGCCAGACGAAGTCCTCAGGGAGTCAGAATCTACCACTTTCAACCCACACTTCATCGTCCTGGAAATCATAAGTGATACAAAAATGGACTGAACTTGAGTGCCTGGGCTACAGGCCTTACAGTAGGTAGAGTTCCTTTGAGCCCTTCACTTCTGACCACTTTCTGAGTCCCAATGAAAATACATTCAGCGAAGGATAAGGAGAGGTCTTGTGGGAGGATAACGATGGATTTCCTAGGAAACAGATGTTGCCTGCTTATTTCCTCTCTTCAACTCAAAGACATCATTTCTTGCCAGTCAGACTCTGAGCCCTTTATTCCCTGGTCTCCTACCTTTCCACACCCTTCCCCACCTCTCTTTTTTATTGAAAGAGTTAAACTTGCTGAAAACCCAATCGGCTCCTGAAGAGTCTCTGGTCTCTGGCTTCCTATGTTCACACCCTCGGCCTCAGGCTCTTCAGTTTCTCACTCATCCCACATCCATCTTCTAGCCAGTGTGCTTTCAGTAACTTAGATATCTGTTTGTTAATATTGAAAGGGGGTGAATTGGGAGGTGCGCTTAAAAAGAATTCCTCAGAAAAACCACTTAGGTTTGGTCCGAAACTCAGACTGAAGTCTTGCTCGTGAGGCCGCCCAGCACTCCACAGGCATGCATATCAGACTGATGATTATTTTAAGAAATGATTAAATTATACTTATTTCCTCCTGACTCAAGTGTGGATAAATGTGAAGTTCAAAGTGAGGCATGAAAAATCCAGTCAATGATCTTTTCTTCATTATCACGTTCATCCTGTGATAGGCAGGGTTTTGCTTCTGGGTAAGTGCCCTGTGAAGCATGCTGGAAGATTAAATACCACACTTTTTTTTTTTCTTATGAGTTTCTCTTGAATAATAGAAACTCAAGTCATGAATGCCGTGTATCACTTGCTAAGTCATCTCACTCTTCTCTGAGTCTTATTTGCCTACATCACATTTTTGGAGGATGAAGCGAGCTAATGAGCTCATATGTGCAAAGTATGTAGCAAGTGACTAATACAGAACCAGGAGTCGGACAAATGTCACTTCTCCAAGTTGAAACTCAGTGAGACACTCATCTAACCTCAGGGATACTTCCTGACTCATGGGCGGGCTACTGGGCAGAAGTTCAAGTGACTGGTCATCGACCAAGAGACCAAGACAAAGGCTCAAAGAAAAGACCATGAGGCTTCATCCCTAAGTGAACCAAAGTTCAATCGATACGAAATCCTTCTGCAGTGCATTGTTTTTCTTAGCCTGGATGTGACTGACTGGAATTCTCATGGGAGTGATTTTTCCCAGTGCTTTAACATTTATCCATTCAACAACACTTACTTCATCTTTATATTGTTATGG
>JADRCC010548014.1:0-13399 GCA_019843855.1 Hylomyscus alleni
AAGTTACTGTTTAACCCACAAGATGCTTTTCCTGCACGAATATCTCCTGAAGAACCTCCGTCTTCTTTTTTTGATATTTTATCTGCATGGGTGTCTTGCCTGTGAGTATGGCCACACACCATATGTGCAATCCCCTTGGAGATCAGAAAAGAGCATTCCTTGGATATGGAGTTACAGATGGTTGTAAGCCACCATGTGGGTACTGAGAATTAAACCCAGGTCCTCTGAAAGAGCGGCCAGTATTATCAACCACGTTTCTCTAGCACCCCTGAAGAATCTCCTAATGACTGGTGACCTTGTGCTCTAAAACACAGCCTTACCCGTTCCACTTTCCAACCCATAGTGCTCAGAAGTGGTGCATATGTAAGTCTTAACTGCAAGCCTAGCAGATAAGACCTTCCAAATTTAATGTAAACACAGACATGTCACCATACATTACAGCCATAGCAGCTTCCTCTCTTCCTACCAGGAGACAGTAACCCATCATTTCAGCTTGCTCCAAAATGTCCCCTGTACCCCATCCTGAGAATTTCATGGTTCCTTTAAGGCCTGGGTGGTTCAATGTTTTGGTATTGGCATAGAATACTCCTCTTTTTAGTTAAACTCCATGGTTCCCAAGCTTAGATAACAAAACTTGCTGGTGGGACCTGAAGCCTAAACCAACAGGCACTGTGTTGTGGCCACTGAGAGGACAGGCAGTGGAGTGGACTAGACATCTGTCAACTGTTCCCACCTTGAATATGGGTCATTTAAACCACTCAATATTCAGTCAACCTGCCCACTTCTGCAGCAGAACCCATCTCCCCTGCCAGGAGAATATTAAGTGAGCTTTGAAGGCTACTTGAAGTAGACCTGCAGGCTCCAGCCCTGTTCACGGAGCTCGGGGAGAGGGGGTTGGGGACGTTGGAGAGCTGTCTTCCTTGACCCAGCGCTCTTTCTCCCATAGGTGACTGTGAAACTCCCATTGATGAAGATTAATTTTGACATGAGCTCCTTGGTTGTGTCCTTGGCCCACAATGCCATTGTCTATACAACCAAGGGCATCACTCGGTGCCTCCTGAATGAAACAACCAACAGTAAGAATGAGAAGGAACTCATGCTGAACACGGAGGGAATCAACCTCCCCGAGCTGTTCAAGTACTCCGAGGTATGTGACCCCTGCAGGCTGGTGGCTGGGCTGGGACAAATCCTTGCCCGGACTTCATGGTCTTTGGGGAAACAGGCTCTGGGAGTTGAACTCGAGGTCAACTGGCTCTGGACCCGGCCGAGCTACATGAATCCCTAATTGAGTGTGCCCTTAGTTGTGACCCAAGGACTCCCACATTGCCTGTTAGGTTTGCAGTATAGAAACCTTCTCAGTATTAGCCAGGGCTTTCTCAGCATCATTTTAGAACCCGTCTCTTGGAGGAGCTCTCAGAGTAGAGTATAAGAAGCAGTGCACTGCATCCCTGGCCCGAGTGTTGCTCACTCTGTGGTAAAGGTAGCTGCGTGAAGCTGAAGGAGGCCCCGTGCTCCCATCCTATCATTCACTAGTGCTTTTCTCTGAGATGCTTTCCCCCCAGGACATGAGAGTTTCTCCTACTAAGGAGCTTGGCTGCTCTGGCCCTGTGTGCCCTCACCCACACTCCACTGGCCAAGATCCCATGCCACTTCTGCCTCACCAGCAGTGCTCTAGAGCTTTTACCAAGGGCAGTGCTCTAGAGCTTTTATCAAGGACCTCCTGAGTATGTGGGTGTGGCTTGACTTCTTCACTTGGGGTTTGTTTCAAGTGCTCAGTCAGGCAGCCTGTCTCTGTCTCCTGTAAACTGTGACTAATGCTGGGGTAGAGACACCAAGAGCCTCTATGGCTCAGTTGGAGCCTCAGGCCTCTAGAGAGGCCAACTAAATTGTGGGATCTAACCTGTTCCTGCCCTGTCCCTGGAGAGGTGTTCGAGGGTCTCTGCTGAGGAACCTCTCTTCACCTCCCAAGCATCCATCCCAGTGAACTGATCTCTGTTACAAGAATAATAATGACCAAAAAAAACCCTGTTTCTTGCTTAATTTTGAGTGTGTCCTAGGTTGTTTCTTTACACTGATCACAAAAGCAAGACACTCTAGGGCTCTGACTGTGTGCAGCAACTCTCCTGCCCGAAGCTGTCCTGCCTCATCCCTCCTGCCTCCACACACTGGGCACAAGGCGAGAGAGAACATTGGTGGACATGCACACAGGACAAAGCTGGCAATGGGGCACTTAAGTCAGTCCCTTCTTCCCTTGCCCAGATCCTGGACCTACGCCGCCTCTACTCCAACGACATCCATGCCATGGCCAATACTTACGGCATCGAGGCTGCGCTGCGAGTGATAGAGAAGGAGATTAAGGATGTGTTTGCTGTGTATGGTAAGCAGAACATGACAGCAAACCTGGCCTATTGAGTGCCCGATGGCCAGGGCAAGAGAACTGAGGTGGTCAGCCCTGCATTTTGGTGGGAACGGAGGCATGGTTGCTGAGTGTACAGGGACTGTAGTCATTTGAGAGTCCCCATGAGGGAGTGTGGAAGATGGTGGCTTTGACTCTTGAAGTAGTATCTCAGTTACTGGTGCCTTCATGAAGTTCATGATGGGTGTCTTTGGCCCTTCAAGGGTCTAGATCCCAGGCAGAAATAGGACACTTAGACAGAGTCTCATTTCCTGTCCTGCTAGGTGGACATGATAAGCAGGATGAAGGGGTTAGGGCAGTCCCTGGGCCAGGTGTAGGGCTGTCATGGCTAGATGAGGAAGTGAAGGAGCTGAGAGAGATGTCAGGGTCTCACTGTAGCCTGCCTTGTGTCAGACTGTGCTGCCTCAGCTTCTCTTGTCTCTGTTTAACCTTCCTAATGTCCTGCCCCTGTGACAGGCATTGCAGTCGATCCTCGCCATCTCTCCCTGGTGGCTGATTACATGTGTTTTGAGGGTGTTTATAAGCCGCTCAATCGCTTTGGGATCCAGTCAAGCTCCTCCCCTTTGCAGCAGATGACATTTGAAACCAGCTTCCAGTTTCTGAAACAGGCCACCATGATGGGTGAGTGTGGGGGGTGACTTGGGCCCTCCCTGGGCGGATGGGCTTGTCTCATCCCTTGCATGCACTGAGATCTTGGAATCAGAAGTGGAGAGGCAGCAGACAGTCAAGGTCTGCATGCTGATGGAATAAAGAGAGAGCTCCTTTTCCAAGCTTAAGCATAGTGCCATAGCATGCGTCCACGGAGGGGGCGGGGGTGTTATCTCCACCATACAACCTCAGCATTTAGCTCTCAGTCCCCTCACACCTCCCTCAGACCCCTGACACAAGCTCTTTCTGTTTCTCATAGGATCCCATGATGAACTGAAGTCACCTTCTGCCTGCCTCGTGGTAGGGAAGGTCGTCAAAGGCGGGACAGGCCTGTTTGAGCTCAAGCAGCCCCTAAGATAGCAGCATTGTCTGCCCAGCTTGGCAGACCTGGAGGTGGGCACAGCTGACAGTTCAGAGTGACATAGCAAAGCAGTGACCTTGGGCTCCAGAAAGCAGGTTGCCGGAGCTAGGCCACCTTCACTCAGAAAAGGCTCCTCTTACCTAGCCTTTCTCATCTCAGGATCAGGAACAGGCTTCCCAAGCCCTCCAAGGTGGCTATTGCTTGTCTTGTACTCCAGGAGGCCCCAGCCAAGATCCTAATGAGACCCAGGACTACACAGTGGGAAGATCACTGTGAGTCACGTTTGCTGTTGGGAATCCCAGGTGCCACCATTACTATGCATAGCTACTGGCTAAGGAAACATTCCTAGGGGTTCCTGAAGACCCAGAAAGGGCATGAAACCTGCTTCATGTACCTGTCCCTCCCTGCTGCAGCTACCAAAGGAGAGTCCTCAAAGAGGCTCCACCCAGGGCACAAGGTCCCCGCCATACCGCCATTGCTGTATGGCTCATACACCAGACCAGACTGCCCCCACAGCCAAGACATCTCTCTGGGACCGCAGCAGCTCTCTACCTCACAGAAAGCCCAAAGTTTCCCACTGGGGCTATGCAGCAAGGCCACGTAGCTTGACCTTCCTGCCTCTGCACTCAGCTTGGTGTCAGAGCCCATAGTCACCCCTAGGCCCTGCACTGTTGCAGTCTTTGAGCCATGCAGTGAGGTTCTCTGACTGGACAGAAAAGGCAGAGGCTTTATAAAGCCAGGCCGTTTCTATTTTTGTCGACTGTTATTCCAACATGAGCTGAGTAATAAACATGACTGGAACTGGTGTTAGAAGATAATCAAGACTTAAGCTTTTAATCTCTCCCTTCATTTATGGCTTCTGCATCTGGTAATTAGGATTTTCTTGGCACAGATTGCTTTTATCTGGCAGTGTAGGGGCAGATCTTGTGCCCCACCACCACCACAACTCCCAGTCTTCACCTCTGAATCCTACCCATGGCCAGAAGTACAGAACAGAAGGCTGTGGGAAGAATTTGTGTCACCTTAGTCAGGTAAGAAGGCTGTAGTGACCTCAGGAATGGGCTGAGCTAAAGGTCACCTTGCCAAAAGAGATTTTGTAGTCTCCTCCAGGCTCATGATGGGATGGACCTATCCCGTGTATACCCAAGAAAGCCAACACCTCAAAATAGACTTCAGGACATGGCACAGAAGACTGGCACAGCCCCTAAGGGAAGCAGACAAGGGGTTCCAGAGAATCCCCCACCCCCAGGATGAAGCCTGCAGGATAGATAACACATTGATTTATTCTTCACGTGAAAAGGCAGGTTGATTTCTCACTTTCTTCTAAAACTAGAGTGGAGAGAAGGGATTCTTGTAGGAAATGTCAAGATAATCTGGGAGCTGTGGCGCCCAGAGAATAGGTGTGTGGCCTCCCGTAGTCAGCCTCTCCTTGAACTGAAGAGCATAGAGCTAAAGGAGCATGAATCCTACCCATGGCCAGAAGTACAGAACAGAAGGCTGTGGGAAGAATTTGTGTCACCTTAGTCAGGTAAGAAGGCTGTAGTGACCTCAGGAATGGGCTGAGCTAAAGGTCACCTTGCCAGGAATGTAAATGTAAATGTGGGCTGGAAACTGACCACATTTATACCAGGCCTCTGACCCGTAACTGGGGCCTGGAGTGCTGGCATCCTTCCTCCACCTACCCACCCAGCTGTTTCACATTTAGCTTGAGTCTACTGTGCCTGTTTTGAAATAGCTTCAAAGAAGAACATTTGCAGTCCTGAGAATATTCCCCAGATTAGTGCCATAACCTGTCAGGGAGACCAACCTCAAAGGATTCTCCAGAGAAACACCAAAGCAAGCGCATAACCCTGTAAAACTAGCCCAGCAAGGAGGAAGTGAGCAGGCTCTAGATCAGAAAAAAAGAAGTGTGCTCTTTTCTCCTTATCTGCTGGGGTGAAGTCATAATGTTCCCCCCACCCCCACCCCCCACTTCAGCACTAAAGATCGAGCCCAGGGCTGCACGTGCTAGGCAAGTGCTCTGCTTCTCAACTCCCTCCCCAGCACCTGGGGAACATTTTAGAAAGCTGATTATAGAACCACACCCCAGGATTAAGATAGAGTGCCCTAGGGTGCAGCCTGGATATGAAATGAGCTTCAGAAAAGAGTATACAGCAAGAGTCAAACCACAAGTTTAGTTCACCCACAGTACTGTGACTTAAAAGCTAACTTCACTTCAGTGAGAGATGACTTGTGGGAAGTAAGTCACTAGCCCTAGGTCCTCCAGTGAGCTCTAAATAGCTAGTGTCTGCAGGAACTCTAAAGATCGCTCAGAGGAAGCTGCAGTGATCTAACATGTGAAGCCTGGCAGAAGATAGGTGCGGTTTTCTTAGGAAGCTTCTGAGTCCAGCACATTGTGGAAGCTGCTTGCCCACCTTTCAGAGTTCCTGCCAGGAGGACACCAGCAGGACTAAAGGAAGGGGATGCTTGACCAGCCAGGATTTTGTCTGAAACGATTCCATGAGAAGTGTCCATCAAAACATTGGAGCTGGACTGGAGAGATGGCTCAGCAGGTAAGAGCACCAGCTGCTCTTGCGAAGGTCATGAGTTCAAATCCCAGCAACCACATGGTGGCTCACAACCACCCGTAATGAGATTGACGCCCTCTTCTGGTGCGTCTGAAGACAGCTACAGTGTACTCACATATAATAAATAAATCTTTAAAAAAACAAAACAAAAAAAAAATTGGAGCTTTGGCTTGGAGACACACACCTATAATTCCAGCACTTGGGAAACTGAGGCAGGAGGACCTGAAGTTTAACATCCTCCTGGTCTCAATAATGAATTCAAGACCATCTTGACCTACATAGTAAGACATTGTCAAAAAGAAGAACCAAGGGCTGGAAGCGCAGCTCTGGGAGAGTTCCCTTCCAAGGGCCTGGGCCTGGGCCCAGCACAGCAAATTACAAAGACCCAGATGTCCAAAGAGACTCATCCTTCTGGTTCTTCAAGTACCTCTGTCCTGTGAATGCCAGAGAGGCTGAGTATGGGTCTGAGGTGTCCCTGAAGGCTCTGCGGTGGCTGCACTGAAGCAAGTGTATGAATCTGTGGCATCTGCTGCTGCTTCCTTGCACCCAAAGCTCGCAAAAAGTGCCCTCTCTCCCAGTTTCCTCCCATCCTGCATCCATCCCACTCCAACCTCCACTTGCGACTTGTGGGAACCACGCGGGCCCTAGTCTCATGGAACTAGTAATACAGCATGCCACACATCTCACCAGACAGTTCTGCCTTATTACTAGCCAAAGGTTATGGTACCCAGCGGGCATCATGTGAGCATATACATCATGCACTCTACCAGGTAGGACCGAACTGCTGGCTTCATGGAGAGGAAAGAGAATAGGCATCTGGGTGCTCAGAGGCCAGAAGAGAGGAAACTGGGAAAAAACTACAACTTCAGTCTTTGCTTCCGCACCGCAGTTTGCTCTCCCACACCTCCGACATCCTGGCTTCATGTTGAATATAGAAACCTCATCCTGGTCCAGCCACATGTGCCTCTATATCTCTAGCAAGTTTGAGTTTCTGTGTGGGGAAGACCTGCTGGTCTTGCCTGGTGCTGCTTTCTAGACCAGCTGCCCATTGTGCTGTTGTCTCGGGAGCTCAGTCAGTTTGGGGCTAAAGTATGCGTGTGAGGGTCCCAGGCACCACTGGTCTCAGTGTACTACACTGAACAGCCCTTACTCAGGACTCTGTTTTTTGGGGGGTAGGTGGGTGGGTGTGATGTATATATTTGTATGTGTGTTGGTACATGTGCACATGTGTGTGGAGGCCAGCGGTCAGTGCTGAGGGTCAGTGCTCAGTTACTTTCCATCTAGATTCTGAGGCAGTTTTTCACTGAGCCCAGAATTCAGCCGTTGGCTACTTTTACATGAATATTTGATAACTTGGGTCCGTATGTTTGCTGTGACTTTAATGACTGAGCCATCTCCCCGGCCCCTGACCCAATATTTTTACACAGAAATAATGAGCCTGACATTACAGTGGGTAGAGCTGGCCAAACCTCAGGGACAGCAGACAAGGCATCTGGCGCAGAAGACAGAGTCAAGTTCTCAGCTCACAAATGTAACGCTGAGTAAGTTACTTGGCCTTTCTGTTCTTCCTTTCTGTATAAAATGGTAATTAGTAAGTGTTCATAAAGTCTCCTTTCGCCATATAAGCACACCTATAGGTGTTCACCTATATCACCTATACACTGAGTGTCCTCAACTAGGGGCATATTTACACTCCCTCCCACGCACACTGGAACTTTTGTCAATGTCTAAAGACATTTTCTTTTCACAACTGTAAAGAGATGCTACTAGAATCTGGAGGGTACAAGTTCAAATGCTGCTATAATTAAAGTATAGTCTTAACAACAAAGAATCATCCCAGTGCAGATGTCACTAGTGCAAGACTGAAAACCTTACCACACACTCACCCAGGGGGCTTTGAGTTTTCAAAACCTACTTTTAATAAGAATTCTTAAATGCTTTAACCCCCTTCCAGCCCACCGTCCAGCAGAGGCAGTGGAACGGGAAGGTTAATAGAGCAAAGGAGGATGTGAACATGTTTAGAAATAGTTTCGGAGCAAATCCAGTCTGCAGTGTCCGGGTATCAGCAGTTCAGTTCATATAATCAGCCTCAGTCCACTCGAAAACACCATTCACCCAATCAGAAGAAACCGGAGAGGCTCTGCCAATCTGTCTTAAGTTCACAGAAGCATCAGGAAGCCACCAGAACACCAGTGGGAGGTTTTTTTTGTTGTTGTTTTGGTTTGGTTTTGGTGTGTTTCTCTCTGAAATCATGACAAACGATGGCTAGCAAAGAATAGTAAGACGTACCCATACCATCCAGCATCATCCACTGTTGGATCATACTTACATCCTTTCCAAGCATCACACACCCTTTTTCCTGGCTGCTTCCCGAAAAACACTTGTCCGTTCTTAGCAAAACATCCTCCCACATGTCTGCTTCAGCAAAAGTATCCTCTCATAAGGCAGTCTCCAGAAAAAACATCACATGACGCAACTGAGGCTCCAAAGAAGCCAGACATTTCACTTCGGGATGTGCTTGCTTTTGTGAGATGGCATCCTTTCCCCATTGGACACCTCCATGGATAGAACCGGTCCCTAAAAACAGAATGCTTCGCAACAGTGCCTCATTCCTCTCTGACTGGCCAGCGAGTCCCAGGGGTTTGCCTGTGTCTGCCTCCCCAGTGCTGGGTTTACAGGAGCACACTACCACACTGAGGCTTTATCACCTGGTTCCCAAGGGTCCTCAAGAGTGCACGGCAAGCACTTTACCAACTGAGCCATCTCCCCAGCCCCTCCTTCACTACTTTTTGTTTTTATTGGCCTGTTTGTTTCTTTGCCTATTTTAAAGAATTATCTGTGGGCTGGAGAGGTGGCTCAGCAGTCAGGAGTGTTGTCTGCTCTTCCAGAGGTCTTGAATTCAATACCCACCAACCATATGGTGGCTCACAACCATCTGCCCTGGAGTCCGATGCCTTCTTTTAACATGCAGGTGTACACTTAGATCATTCATAAGTGGCCTTAGTAATTATGAGATACAGGACCTTAAAAAAAGTTATTAAGGAAAGTACAGGGAAATTTAGGAATTGATAGATTTCAAATTACAGTTGAATCATTAGGGCCTCATGCTACTCTCTGCACATGATCAGCCTTACAAACAGGCAGTGAGGGATAGTCCCCTCACTGGTATGGACAGGAAAAGGATTTTGATTAATAGATGATGGGCCTTGGTGGCTTCTTGAAGGCAAGACAGATGGTTTTGGTAAGCAGAATTCTGATGTTTTCTTACCCTTTACAGGAGTTTATAGTTGTAATAAAGATAGGGATCGGGCTGGAGAGATATCTCAGCTATTAAGAGCATTGACTGCTCTTCAGAAGGTCCTGAGTTCAAATCCCAGCAACCACATGGTGGCTCACAACAATCTGTAATGAGATCGGATGCCCTCTTCTGATGTGTCTGAGGACAGCGACAGTGTACTTACATATAATAAATAAATCAATCACATATATATATATATATATATATATATATATATATGGATCATGTTGAAACAAAGGTTCATGACAAAGACATGGAGAATATCTTGGCCCAGACATAGAGAATATCTGGCTTTCTGGTATTACAGAAAGATAAAAGGATGGACTGCCCTTGCCTAAACATTTGTGTGCTACTGAAAAGGCTGCATGATATTTTAAAAAGTCAAAGGAATGGATGGTCTTGTGACTAGGACAAAGAGCCTGTCCAATAGAAAAAGAAAATAAGGAAAGAAAAGGGAAAATTGAAGAAGGGACTAAGAGAAACTAGGTATCACGACTGATAAAATAATACAGGGCAAGCTTGAGATAAGACATACCAGGAAATAGCTTCTTGACCACTAACTCTGGACTAAACTCAGAGCCATTCTGTCTAGTACTTCTATAACTGCAAAGCTTTATGACACCAATTTTAAGGAAAAAGACAATGAGTTAAAAGAAAACTGATTTTATCTGTACTAAACTCACTGTTCTCATGAAACTTGATGTTGCTTGCTTTGTTTAATATGCTTACATAAGGAAGATTTTTAGAATATGTACATTAAAAAGTTTTGTAAACAGAGACTGGAGAGGTGGCTGAGCAGTTAAGAGCACTGGATGCTCTTCCAGAGGTCCTGAGTTCAATTCCCAGCAACCATAGTCTCCACTCAAGAGTTACCTGGCAACAGCCAGGTATGCCTGGCTTACTAGAAAAGGGACTATTTGCCCCCTCCTCCATCTCTTACTCTCTTATTCTGACTCCTTTCTCTCTCTGAACCCTCTTTCCCCTTCCTCCTTTCCCCCTGTGTTCCTGGCCATGCCCTGCCACCCGGTCTCTGTCTCTCTCTGTCTCTGTCTCTACTCTCTTCCCAACTCCCCTTTCCATGCCCTAAATAAACTATTCCATACTATATCTGTCTTATGACTGGTACCTCAGGGGGAAGGGATGAAGGAATACCTTGGCATGGGCCCACTGAGGCACCCCTCCCATCTCACCATTACTGTACCGCTATCAAACATATCCTGGCTTTAAAAAAAAAAAAAAACCAATAACCATCTGTAATGAAATCTGTTGCCCTCTTCTGGTGTGTACTCATATATAAATAAATTTTAATTTTTTTAAGTTTTGTAATCAATAATTAATGTCTATGAGGAAATGATTTTGTTTATAAATAAAGCCTGTGAGAGATGCAGGTTGTTACAGAAGGATCAAGTCATACCGAAATGTCCTTTCATAAAACAAAACTAAAAGATATTTGATTCCTCCATTGACGCTCTTGCATCCACCCACCCCGGACTCTGTCCTCAACTGAAGCTGGACTCTAGTGACTAAGGTCAGTGAACATTCATATATAATTCCATAGCTTCCATGGATCCAAACTGGGAAAGGCTTAACTGGCTTTCTACTTAAAACTCATAAGGAGTTCATCAAGTAGTTGACAACAGCCATGACTTCATCTGAAATCTGCTAGCTTGGGACCAAGTCCTCAGCATCTAACAGCGCTGAAGGTCATCTCTTCAATATGGCAATTATTTTTTTGTTTTGTTTTGAGATACAGTGTCACTATGTAGCCTTGACTAACCTGTAACCGCTTACATTATGAGAACACACTTGCCTTAGGTCCACCAAAATCACCTCACCTCTGCATCCCAAGTGCTGCCACACCTAGCATGAATACATTTTGAAGATACACTTGTTTCTTTCAATCCCAAAGACATTGATTGACATTGTCCCAGAAACCACATGCTGGGAGAAGGAAAAGGGTGAAGCCTACTGCCCGCCAGAAGGGAAGCTCATTCCCAGAAAGGATTTTACACAAGTCTAGCTTGTCAGACCATCTTGAATGATAATAAGACTGACACGCAGGCAGTAATGACTCAGTGGTGGACAGGACCACATCTTAACATCAACTGCTTAGCTCTCACATCCCTGGCCATCTATTTGAACTTGAGTATTACTTCAGGACCTAAATATGGACTAGAAGTAGGGGTGGGGGGTGTCACTGGATCTCTTTGTCCTTCTTCCCTACATAGCCACATTGAATAAATCTTTTGCCTTTTGCTATTAATTTGACTGTTTGAATTGGCTTCTTTTAGGACCAGTAACCAAGCTTGGGCTTCATAGTATGACCCTGAGTTTGGTAACAGAAGGTTCTGGTTACATTGACATTCACAAGGGAAGAGGCAGTTGGAGCCTTAACCCTACTTTTCAGGACCCTCTTTGACCCCATTTAGCCAGTTCTACATACACAGGATTCCAGATTCCACAGACTGGCTCCTAAAACTCCTGCTATTTCTTCTTGTTTTGCACAATTCAGAGTGACCGCTGTGGTTCAAAGAGGACAACCAAAATCTTGAAGGAGACATTCAGTGTTCACTAACATGGAAAAGTTATTGGCAACTTTTCCTCTAGAGGTGCTTACATCTGCCCCATTTCCTCTCCATCAAGCTCCCAGGTATGTGTAGGACAGGGAGGCCCAGAGGCTCAGGGCCAGTCATCAGCCAACAAGCCCTCATGTTCCCCCCAAGCTGACTACTTGGGCTTTGATGACACTATACTTGGAGCCCAGGTCTCAGCACAGGTCCTACCTCTCAGGTTGCTTTCTCCCAATATAAGCACTTTCTTTGTTTCTTATCTTTTCTCCAAAGTCAATGTCATCTTTGACGTTGAGTCCTTTGTCTTCAGCCTGCCTACAGGAGTGACTAGTAACACTATCCAGACTTGGTTTAGCTTGATTCGTGAGTTCATCCAAGAGCTAATGGGTACATTGACTCATTCATTATGGAGTGTCCTTCTATTCACAGTCTGTTAGCCAAAATAGTTTGCATGATAGCATCTACTTGCCTTCAATCAGAGCAAGAAAATGCAAGCTGCCCAGTGGATGAGAGGAAGAGAAGTCCAGCTCTGTGTCCAGGACGAATGACTGTCATGGCTCTTGTGAGAGGGAGGTTTCATTATGTACCTTGTGGGGTCCACTACACTTCACCTAAGATCTCTGACTCTGGAACAATGGAAAAGGGAAAGATTGATTCACTGTGATTTATTCTTAGGAAAAATAAGTTGGCTTCCAATGATCAACATACTTTTTCTCCTTTTAAAATAGTCCTAGTTGAGACTGGAGTGATGGCTCAGGGATCAAGAGGAGTTGCTGCTCTTCGGAGGACATGAGTTCAGTTCCTAGAACCCACATTTGGTGATGTCCAACTGTGGGGAGCTCCAGCTTGAAGGGATCTAATGGCTTGCAAAATCAAATACACATACCACACACACAAATAAATAAAAATGTTTTTAAATATAAAAATGAAAATTCAATTATTTGGGCTGGTTTTATGTCAGCTTAACACAAGCTTAACATCATCTGGGAGGAGGGACCCTCAAGAAAATGTCTTTATAAAATCAGGCTGTAGGCAGGTAAGCCTATAGAGCATTTTCTTAGTAAGTGATTGATTAATAAGTGGGTCCAGCCCACTGTGAATGGGGATACCCTGGTCTGGTGGCCCTGGGCTCTATAAGAAAGTAGTCTGAGCCAGCCATAAGGAACAAGCCAGTAAGAAGCACCCCTCCATGGCCTCTCCACTAGCTCCTGCCTTCAGGTTCCTGCCTTGTTTGAGTTCCTGCCCTGATATTCAACAGTGCGGTGGAAAAATAAGTGGAAGAAACCCTCTCCTTCCAAGCCTGCTTTTGGTTGAGGTATTTCATCATATCAACTGAAAACCTAGCTAAGACACCAACTTAATTTTTTTTTCACTTCTAGTTTATAGTCTCAGTATTTAAAATCCAATGTTTTAACTATGCTCAAATTTTGCCAGGGACAGAAAAAAACACAAGTCTATGGCTTCTAAGGGGCTGTGCTAGTTTGTGTTGTAATGACAAAATACCCAACATTAACAACCTAACAAAGGACATTGTGAATG